>JAOXYD010097502.1:0-11827 GCA_028565735.1 Pinacopodium congolense | reverse complement strand
AGGTTCCATCAACCTATCTTATAAAGCATCAAAGACTTAAACATTAATCATAATAATGTTTTGTCATCATCAAAACACATGATTAGAACCACCTTGGTTCAGCAGGTATAATACCTTCAGGTGTATCCACCAAAGTCCATACTTGGTTAGTGTACATAAATTTCATTTTAGATTTTAAGACTTCTTGCTAGTTTAAGGAATCGATATTTGACATTACTTCCTTAAAATCAGTAATCTCATCATCCACGAGTAAAACATCATCACTCCCCTTTTCAACATTTAAATATAATATAACAGGAGGATTACATACCTTGTTAGAGTATCGAGGATTATGTGTTTCTAGAACTATTGATTATACATCTAATATATCAACTTAAGGTTCTTTTCCCATTTAGATATGTATTTGTAGTTTTAGAACTTCTCTAAGTTCTATCTCACTGCCACTACTTTTCTTGAGAATAAATTCTCTTTATAAAAATGTAGCATGTCTTGAGACAAATATCTTTTACCCAAGAGGATTGTAAAATTGACACCTAAATCTTTGTTTTGGATAGTCTATGAACTTGCATTTATATGATTTAGCCTCGAGTTTATAAAATATTACACGCTTCACATAAGGGTCACATCCTCAAATTTTTAAGTGTGATAATCTTAGTCTGTTACTAGTCCATATCTCATACAGAATCTTATCAACAGGTTTAGATGAAATTTTTTTTAGAAGATAAGCGGCAATTTTAAGAGCATATTCCCAAAAAGAAATCGGAAGAACTGCATACCTTATCATGGACCGTACCATATCTAAAAAGTACAGTTTCTCCTTTTAGATACTCCATTATATTGTGAAGTTCCAAGAGGAGTTCGTTGTTAGAAAATCCCATTATATTTTAAGTAACCTAAAAACTTGTGGTCTAAGTACTTGCTACCTCGATTAGATCTAAGTGTCTTAATACGTTTACAAGTTTGTTTTTATACTTCAAATATAAATTTTTTGAACTTTTCAAATGCTTCAAACTTGTATTTCATTAAATACACATAGTCATATCTTGAATAGTCATTGTGAATGTAATGAAATAAGAATATCTACTTCTAACTTGAGTAGACATAGGGCTATATACATCTGAATGTATAAGCTCTAACAACTCACTGTTATATTGTCCCTTTTATTAAAGGGTAGTTTGGTCATCTTTTTTAACAAAAAAGATTCACAAGTTTCTTATAATTCATAATCAAAAGGATCAAAATATTCTTTCTTATGTAACTTTGTAATTCCTGTTTCATTAATATAACATAACGTATAATACCATAAATAAGATATATTTTAGTCACTTAGGGGATGTCTAGTTGGATTATGGGTTGTGATTTTTTATTATAGTTGTTGTGTTTTTGTATTGGTTATTGTGTTTTTTTTTTTAATTTATGTGCTGTATTAGTATGTTTTTTAATCAAATTTTGTTCTTAGAAAAACATAAAACCAAAACTAAAAACCAAAGACTAAGTAAACATGGCCTTATTTTTTTTTCATACAGTTTATATTGAGAATTGACCTTTTAAAATCTAGTTAATACAAACTATTTGTAAGCAAACCAGATCCATAATAAACATTATCTTTATAAAAAGAACAACTATTATTCTTAATAATAAAGACAAATCCATTTATGTCCAAAAATGAAAAAGAAATGATGTTTCTTATTATAATATGAACATAATAATAATTATTTAGTTCGAATATAAGGTCAGAAGGTAAAGTTAAACTACAAATTCCTATAGCTAATGTGGCAACTCTTGCTCCATTGTCGATTTGTAAGTCAACTTCGCCTTTCCTCAATGATCTATTGTCCATCAGTATCTGCACATAGTTACAAATGTGAGAACTACATCCAGTATCTAGTATCCAAGACTGTAAAACAGAAGTAGAAAGATTGACTTCAATCTTAAATATACCTAAAGATGAAGCTCCCCTTAGTTTCTTTTCTTTCAAGCTAGCAAGATAAGTTTTATAGTTCTTCTTCCAATGTCCTTCAATCCTATAATAGAAATAGATACCCTTGTCATTCTTCTTCTTGAATATCAATGACCATATTACTTTAGAAGATGCCTTCTATTTCTTATTATTGTTCTTCTTAAAATTCTTACCTTTATTCTTAAAGGAAGAAAAGCTAATAATAAGAACAAAAATGGATTCCTTCTTAAGAAATCATTCAGCAGTCTTGAGCAAGTTGAGTAGGTCAACCAATGTCACATCATTTTAGTTCATATGAAAGTTCATTATGAACTATAAAAAGCTCAAGGTAGAAAACTGGAGCGCTAAATCAATGATCAACTCATGGTTCATAAGATAACCTAATTGGCCTAATTTTTTAATGTAGCCAATCATCTTCAGTACACGTAGCTCTACTAAAGATCCAGGTGTCATCCTACATTGAAATAGAACTTTAGCAATCTCAAACCTCTCAACACGATTTTGTACACCAAACAAATCTTAAAGTTGTATAAACATAGCCCTAATGTTCATGTTCTCATGTTACTTTTGAAACTCGGGAGACATATTAACTAATATCACACTTATAACTTATTCATTATAATCTATATGATATTAATAATTCTCCCAATCATCATCAAAAGGATCTTCGGTAGGCTTAGGTGAAAATTCAGTGTAAAAAACGTACAATTTCTTTTTTTGCCTAAGAACAATTCTTAAGTTACGCAACTAGTCCAAAAAGTTTGGTCTAACAAATTTATTTGTATCCATGATGCTCCTCAAGGATAAATTCATACTTATTTTTTAACAACTGAAACATAGAAGAGTGAGAAATTAGTTTGTGCCATAAAAACTAAATAAGTAAAGATTTTAAAACTATTTAACTATTCCTACTATTTTAAACAAACTAATAAATCTCACTATTAATTAAAAAAACTATTGCATAATTTCTTAGTGGGTTAGGATCCCATTTGAATTTAATTGATCTTGAATTTCCTCAACAAACTAAATAAAATAAAATAAGGTATATAATATCTTATCAATTACATCTTATGTGATTTTTAAATTCGTTAGTTGACAACTTTTTGCCAAAATATATATAATATATTATTCATAATTCTACCTCTAAATTAATATGGTCATGATTTTATTCATCCAAGTCATACGAATTTAGTTAAGTAAGATCTATCATTATAAGATTAAACATATTCGGGTTAAAACGACATTGAGTTTACTCAACAAACCTAACAATAAACATAACTCTAATATAATCCTATGAAAATGGAAGACATTAATCATGTTCTAAACATGTACTTACTATCCCTGCCGCCAGTGGATCCTATTCAGGCTAACAGAAAACAAAAAAACAACAGATCTCCAATATATAGTAAATTCAAGATTCAAACATCTGGATGAATTAGTTTGTAATTAATGAACAGTAACTCAAACCAAAGAAATACCCAAAATCATTTATGCAGTTTTCTAATTATAGTAAATGAAACATCATCATATGAACTTCACTCATACGTCATACATTGATAACGATACTGGTTGAATGCTAAAATTTAACAATCATTTTCATAAGTTTTGTAATTATAGAACCTTAACATCAACAGACGATGAATTAATAAAAACCACCTAAAAGATCTTTTGATTATGCTTAAGTTAACTAGACATTTTTAGTTTTTAGGAAACATGAATAACAAGCGTTAAGGAATGTAAAAAGATCAAAAACAAAATATTTCCAGAAAAAATAAGCACGATGGTCATCAATTTTCCAAGAAAACTTTGAATCTTTATTTATCTTGACTGATATATATGAGTTTTTTTTATGTTTTTATATGTGAAATCACTTGAATTTATCCATATTTTTTGTTTAAAAGTGCTCAATTGATGCTATATTATATGTAATGGTAGGTTTAATCATTTAACACAAGTTCTGGATCAAAGCACGAAGATTTTGAAGAAAATGGATTAAAAAAGGAGCAAGGACTTGTCATTTTAGAAGATGCTCAACTTATGAACGGAGTCGTTGAAGGATGGTAGACCTCTGTTGATGAAGTTGACAGCGAAAAAAAATAGAAAGCTAGAAGGGTCTTTTTTAAGAGATGTCTTACCCTAAATGGACAACATATTTAAAGGCCTCCAAGATAGAAAAAGAAGGGAGAGCGACCCTACACAATTTTCTCTAAGCTTTCCTTGTTCTTACTCATTTTATTAGTTCTTGATTGGAGTTGCTTCTAACTCGATTTCCTTTCATGTAGGTCTTTGTTCTAGGTAGTTTGATGCTTTAAATATTTTTCATAGATAATTTATTTTCTGTCATGTTTGGATTTATAAATTTTATGATGTTTAGGATGAGTTTTTGGTATATTTGGGCCTTGAAAACCTTGGATAATGTATGGATTCTTATATAGATATCAATTGATATTTGTTTCTTCAATTTCTAGCTTTGAATTTGATTTTATGAGCTAAATATTCTGCTTTTCCATGTTTGCCTAGGTTAAAATTTGAGGATTTAAGAGTTCATCTTATGGGTTTTGTTTTATGCTTGAAGTTTTTTATTAGGTTTTGTTTTAGAATTGAATTTATGCATGTTTTTAGGGTATCATGTGTTTAATTTCAATTTTTGTTTTGATTTAAGTATGTTGGATTTTTTAGGGTAATTTGATTAGGCTTTGTGAATTAGGAATTGATTAGTTGATAATTAGTATAAATAGTTTGAATTTACCTTAGATTAAGTGTTGAATTGTGGTTTTTAATATCAATTTTGTATTTTTTGGCCTTTATTTTCCTTAATTAAGTATGTGTCTTATTTATTTAATGCTAATTTTGATTAATTTAAGTATGCGTGGTTAGTTTCCTGAGGGCTTGAAGGTATAAAAGGGATGAAGGGGTAATTAATTGTAAGAATGCGATTGAATGTTGCTTCATTTGGTGCTTTTAGGCTTAAGTTAGTTTGGTACTTTAGGTAAATGTCACGAATTAAGTATTATCTGTAGACTTGATCACCCTTTAAGTAACTTCCTATTCTAAAAGATAGGGTTAAACTTGTGATACGTAATAGTTTATAGCGATTACTAAAAGTAGTAATAGGTTAGTTGGATTTGTAGGCAAACTTAACTAACTAGTCTAGGTTCTTATGCTTTTAGGTTACACTTTCTGAACTCACGAGTTAATAGCCTAAGTCAGTCGTTCATTGACACCTAATGCTTCTTCACTATTAAATTTAGAGAACTTATTCTAGGTTATAGTATAGATAGGGATAGTTCTAGAACTTATTAGATTTACCCAATTACCAGGAACTTAGGATTTGAGAGCTTGTTTAAATTCATAGGCTAGTACTTAATTAGAGCACCTTTTATCTAAATTCAAGGATCAATAGTTGTCCCAAAAACCTAAGGATAACTTTAGCCCTCTTCTTCAATATTGTTAGTAGTCCTTTCGTTTTGGTTTATATTTGTCTTCTTTATTACATTTATTGCATCTTAGCTTAGTTTACTTCTATCGTTTTAGGGGTTTTTATTTTCTTTTTCTTTGCAACAATTGAAATAGATGTAACTTTTTAGTTCCTTGTGGTTCGACCCTAACTTGCTATTTATTGCATTGTAAGGTCAAGTTAGGTATTATTATTTGATAGTTGACAACATGCTATTATTTACCATTTCAGAAACGTAACTCCAGAAGCATCTTTCTAAAAGACATTCATATTAAGTTTTCCACAAACTTGAAAATCAAACATAGGCACCAGGACATAAAACATAAAGCCAGGAAAAATTTCCAAATATTTCCAGTCAAGCCGTGAGCTATTTTTCTAGAAACTTTATGCACTCAAGCATCATTTCCAAATAATGCATTCATTGATTTCTCGAAACCAAATCATGCATACGCCATATCTTTGGAAACACATAAATAAAGAGAGGATTAACATGCAGAAAACTCTTCCCAAGTATAAACAGAACAAATAATGAAGTTTTCAAACCAAAATTGAAAATAAAAGACATAATATAAAACAATTCCATATTCAAAACATAAAACAAATTTTTTGAAACAATTTAAAGATATATATATATATATATATATGCGATTGTTGCTTACATCAAATCAATTGGATTCAAGCTTACTTATCAAGTAAATTATTAAAGCATGGCTCTGATATTACTGTTGGAAAAATACCAAGATCGAATTTAGATACAACGAAATAATTTAAAAATTTTTCAACATGATCATCTTTAATAATATTTAATTTTAGCATATAACAAAATATTAACAGAATTACACTAACCTGTTTTGTTTTTCTTGCAAATATGCTTTTTCTTTCACGAATTTGTCAATTCACAAGCCGTCCAATTGTCCCACCTCTAACAGTATCTACAAGTCTTTTTAAAAGAAAACTAGAACATGATTTGAGTGGAAGAATGAAGTGATGCTAGCTACATTTTCTAATTTTTCATTTTATATGAAAAATCAAAATTTCATATTCTTAAACTTTATCAAAATTACAACTAAGTCAAACTTTAATTATAAATATAAATAAGTCATAATAAGATTAAATATCACATATTGATCCTTAAAGTTTCTATAACTTTTCAATTAAATCAAACTTAATCAAAATTGTATTTCTCCTTTAATAGACTTTTTATGTGTATTTCATTAGGTTCCTAATATATTGACAATGATTATAAATCATAATTATAATTCACAATTAGAATTAGATAAATTAAAACTCCAGTTTAATTTATTTTTAATTCTCTAATTAAACAATTTATAATCATAAATCATGATTGACATCTAGCAATATGTCATGACTAACCAAATATTACGAATGTCAAAGTATTTTGACTTAACCTATCTATACATGGTGATGATATATAATTTAATCATTCATCATCTAATGTTCCAATTAAAATTAGAGTATAGAATTAGTGTTTAAATAATCCAATCATGTTCATTATTACTAATTAGTAAATGATTTATAATTGATAATTGAAAAACAACTTTTCCAAATTTTAATTCACTATAGCAAGAGATTTCCAAAATTACTACTAACCAAGAATAGCGGAACATTCTGCTTAATTATTTTTGGGTGACAAATCCTTTATTGATTTAATCAATTATCTCCATATAGTTCATACTGTATCCAATAAGTACCGAATTGAACTATTCTAAAGAATAAATTATAGGTAGCATTAAAACATAATAATTCATATATAAGACAACTTTGGTAATCTTAAATTTAAGGAACAATTATATAACCATTATAATGAAATAATTCACAAACATACAAATAATTTTATTTGGGATTCTCGTAATCGGGTCAGTTCAGAAAACTTATTCTCTAATAAGCACCTACATGTTTGTTTAAGTATTTCCATAATTTAATATATGAGATTAATTACTTTCTTCATAAGAAAAAATAAAGTGTGTGCTTAGTCTAATCGTTCCATCAAGACTCCATCTTCATGAAATTATGATTAGAAATATTTTAGGAATACTACAAAAATGTAATTTGAATCATATAATTATAATCTTATTATAATTTCTAATTGTATAATAATTATTTCAGAGATTTTAACTTTATTATTAATAATAAAAATAATTAATAAATACATAAAGATAAAAAATGTCTTTTATTAAATAAATGTACAACGTCATACATGTAAATTTACAACTAAGTAATTAACTGTAAGGGAATAAACCAACACTTATGCCTAATTAACAATTTATATAGATCATTAAATTTAATTTTAAAAATTATTTTCATTAACTTAAATATTTTTAATGTTTTTCAGTTGTTTGAATCTTTTTTGCACTTTAAAATGATATAACTTTTTAATAATATTAAATATAAGATTTTTAATTTGAGTAAATATCTTTTTTTCCATTTATTTTCATGATTTATCAAATACCCCCTGTATTTTTAAAAATATCTCAAACCCCCTTGTATTTTAACAAAATTATCAAATACCCCATGAAATTATTCTGTGCTGACGTGGCAGGATGATCATGATGACATGGTAAGTTGACTATATTAACGTGGTAATGGTGACTAAGCAGTTGTGCTGACATGGTGACTGACGTGGCAGTTACTGTACAGAGGGTGTGATAAGTGTGTTTTTATACTATGTTTCTAGGTGTTTTAGGTACTGTTTGTGTTGTTTAAACTTAGTTCGTATGAATTTTGGCATATGTTCTCATTATCTTTTATGTGTTGATTGTTTTTGGTATTATTTAGTGTTTAAGGGCAAAATATGAACTTATTTGAGAAATGGATTGATGCACTTTGATACTTGGAATTGTAGGTAACGAATGAAACCTGAAATCAGTATTAATTTTCGTTCTGCAACTTTGGTGATGCATTAGATGCCCTTATAGAGGTCGAATTGCACTGAAATTTTACAGGGAGCTAGAAAAAATGTGAGGAGCCTACATATCAAATTTTAGGTCAAAAGGAGTTCTGTGGATGAAGATATAGTGAAAATACCAAGCAAAGGTCAAAATTGAAAAAAAGCTGATTTGGTAGGGTGGTGTGGCAAAATGTGTAGGTATGTGTTTTATGAGTTTTTGAGATTAAAAGGTCATGAGAATTAACTTAGTAACAACAATTCTTACCCTAGGAGAGATACAAGAGAGAAAATAAGTTTTTTGTGGAGAGAAGAAAGCTGGAGAACTTAATCTTGAAGAGGAGACTGAAGATTCAGTAAGTATTATCTCGATTTTCCTAAAAAGAAGGCGTCAACATATACCATTAGTTTTCTCTTTTCCTTTGCCTTACTTTCGATGTTGAATTTGAATATTACTTGTTTGAATATGATTATGGATAGCTAAATCTAGTTTAGGGATTGTTCTTGAATTATTTATCCAACTTTATTCATATTGATTTAATGTATGGTTGTTTATGTTGATTGTTAAGCTTATAATCACTTTGAATCCAGAAATTATTTTGATTTATTTGAGTTAGGGGGTGTAATGAGAGTTGGTAACTTAATGGACCTGCAATTAACAGATTAATACGTGGTTGAAGAGAGATCTTAACTATTTTATTAATTACCTATAGGATTGCTTTACATTTAGTTGAGTATTTATGAAAGGTTTTGTAGATTGAGATATTGCAAAACTAATTCTATCTTTCTTCAATTAGGGACAACTAGTTACACCTTGAAAGAGGTAATGAAACGTTAGAAAATCTTGGGTCAAACATAATTAAATCGATAAGATAAAGGAGGATAAATAAGGATAGAAAAACTCCTAACTCTCCACTAATGAGTATCTTCTTTGTTTTACTTTCTTCTACGATTATTTACATTCACGTTTTGTTAGTTTAAGTTTAATTTTCAGTTTTTGTCATCTTATTTTACCTTAAACAAAATGAGTTCAAATCGTTAGGTGCTTAGATTCAATACTCGTAGGATCGATATCAATTATACTATAAGTTACGATCTATATATTTGTAGTGTAGTTAAAACTAGCAAACAAGTTTTTGACGTCGTTGTCGGGGATTACAAATTTAACATCTTGTTCGATTTAGATTCTTTTGATTTAAGGATTTTTTTGTTGATATTTTTGTTGTTTCATTACAAGTGTATAAACATAAGAAGCACGAAATGGTTCAAGGAGCTTAGTAATGCAAAGATTCAAGGAACAAGAGGCGATGATTCCATTTGACACGGTGACAACTCTTCAAGCACAACTTTCAGCCTTTAGCGAGCAATTGAGCAATTTACAAGGTACATTTTCCTCTTTTATTAGACATGTATTGATTCCTTGTTAATTATGTGGACAAGATGACCATGACATCAATGATTGCTTTTTGATAGAGTCACGGGGATTTAAACAACTAAAAGGTAATAACCCTTATTCCAATTATTATAATTCGGGGTGGAAAAACCACCCAAATTTTTTTGGGAATCTTAATAATGCTGGTGGCCAAATATACGCACAAGAACCTCCCAATTTTCAACAAGATCGCCTTAACGCTTGGGCGAGTAGGATGGAGGGAAAAGTAGGCAAGTTCATAGATAAATTGAGTTCAGAAGGGAGCTTCCAAGGACCTCCTGATTTTCAACAAAAACAACTTGAGTCTTTGGAGAGAAAAGTGGACAAGTTCATAGATAAATTGAGTTCCAAATTCTCAAGTGAGGAGGAAGGTCAAAGAAGGCAGGAAGAGAATTTGAATTTGATGGAGGAAAATTTTGACCAAATTATAAAGAATTATGCTTCATCCATCAACAACTTGGAGTTACAAGTAGGTCAACTTCTTAATGCTTTGTCTTCTAATAATGCAGGTAGACTACCAATCAATACTGAAGCAAATCCAAGGGAGCAGTTACAAGCTTTCATAGTTATCATGGGAAAGGAAGGACAAGATACAATGGAGAAGGTTGAAAACCTAAAGGAAGTGAGCCAAGAGAAGAAAGAATAAGAGGAAGATTTGTATAGTGTTAATTTAGAGAACGAGCTGGGGCCAAGCAAGTTGAAGCTTGATAATGTTGAGCAGGATGACAAGCCTTTACACTTATCGCTTATACCACTATAGAGACCATCTTGAGAGAAAGGTGGCGTTCAAAAAGGAGAGTGGACATTAGAGTTCAATGATGAAGCAGTTCAATTCTACTCCCCCGAAGCATTAGAGCATCGTGGTGAATGGGAGTTTACTTTGAGGGAAGTTGTTTCAAGTTCCTCACGGAGTTTGAGTATGCTTTCTGTATGACTTAAACATCCATTTGATAATGGATAATGCTGATATTCCAAGGGTCAAGGTAATGACTTTAAATTAGCATGTTTTTTTTTACTTTTTATTTTTTTTATCGTTGTTAGTTTAATTTTTGATTTATATGTTTAATTGAGGTTTGACTTTGGTTTTCATAAAAAATTTATATTTAAATTTTTTTTGTTGTTTTAAAATTAAAAAAATTATTGTTTTAAAAAACAAAAAATTTTAAAAAATGAAAATATTCAATTTTTTAAAATAAAAAATATAAATAAATAAATAAATAAAACGTTATCGCCGTAGCGACAGCGTCGCTACAATGACAGGAGCGATGCTCTCGCAAGTGAAGCTGCATTTGTCCAACTTCAAACTTTTATCCTTTTTTTCGTTTTTCAATTTTTTCTATATTATGATTATTTTTGTTTTATTTTTTATTTTTTACCTATATATTTTTTGGTTTAATTTTTTTTTATTATTTTAACTTTCATTCTTTTTTATTTTTTAGTCTATTATTTTTCCTTCTTTTTTGCTTTTTTTACTTATTTTTATTTACGTTCTTTATTTTTTCTTTCTTTTTCTCTTTCCAATTTTATTTATTTAGTTATTTTATTTTAATTTAATTTAATTTACTTGCTATGATCCTTTTAAAGCTTACCTTTATATTATTTTTTCCTTATTTTGTAGGTTTTAAAGATTACGACCCACCGAAATCTCCATGAGTTTTCTTGAACTCTACTTATTTCTTGTTTGTTTTGTTTGCATGTTTGCTTTGTGATATTTGCAAAAGTTGGTTGCCTTGTCTTGTTTTGTTACCTTAATCTTTGTATTCTTTATCTTTGGTATTCTCTTCACATAGTGAGGAAAATATGTCCCTCAAGTGTGGGGAGGTAGTCACTGCATTTATGTTGCATTTTGCATATCAATTTCTTTGCACTTGAATTATTATTATGTGTGTTATACCATGAAATTATATCATAGTAGTTGGAACGAGATTGAGTGTGTATGCTTGAAGTTGAATTAGGTGGCTTGAGTGGAAGGTGAACCATGCTAATTAATTAAAATAGTTGGTTGCATAAACTTGGTCAGAAATTAATATTGGAGTGATTAGTGAATATGTGAAATTATCATGGATTTTCATA
>JAOXYD010097492.1:0-11828 GCA_028565735.1 Pinacopodium congolense | reverse complement strand
AAAGTAGAAAAAGGAACAGTGGATATGCAAAAAATTCATACCATGGACAACCTGGCAAATTTTATGGCAAAGGTGATCAATGTTTACAATTTTATTTGGTGTCGATTCTCTTATGGCCTGACGGAGACGTAAGTAGCATGAAGCGACAAGGTAAAAAGAATGGTGTGAAGATATGATCGATTATCAATTAAATCTTCAAGTGGGAGAATTATCAAGAATGGTGGGCGAGTGGTGCTTACCCCACCCACCAAAACAAAGAAATAAAAAAAAAGTTCAAAGATAGCTGGCCAAATCCTTCACATATCCTACCTATAAAAAGGTAGGAGATGCAATGTAGAGAATGCAAAGAGAGAGAAAAAAGAAAAATAATTAGAGAGATGTGGGGTGAAAGAAAAAAAGGAAAAAAGAAAAAAAATATTTTGTATATTTTTGTGGGTCTAGTTTTTCTCCTTGTAATTCTCTAATTTTTCAATAGTAAAATTCTTCTATCTTTTCTCGTGATTTTTACCCTAATTTAGGGGTTTTCTACGTAAAATCTATGTGTCTATTTTATCTTCAATATTTTCAGTTTCGTTTTAGTTATGACTCTACTTTATCCAAATCTCAATTTTTCTCAACTTATAAAACATAAAAATAATTCTACATGCTAAAATTGGAACTGAACTTTACAGCTTCAAAATCCTGCATTATTGATAAAAGAGCAAAACGTAACACTTCTATAATGAGATTTATGAGAGTGCATATTTTTGAAGCAGTATTCAAGCCGTATCCTGCTGCAGTTATCTAGAAACAATCCGAAATTCTACTAGAGATACGGTTATAACCATCAAACTGCCCTTATTAACAACACTCAAAACAGTTCTCATTCTCATTCAATTCAAGAAGCATTTACCCTGATTGTTTCTTAGCATTCCTATTTACATAAAGTAATTTATTTCAATTCACAAACCCTAATTGCTTCTAAACTTTCTTCAAATTCATATCCAAGTGCATTTTCTTGAATAAAGGAAAAATATGACTAGCTACAGTTCAGCAACAAATAATTATGAATGAGGGAAGAACTGAGAAATAAAATATTGAGCCATACGCATTAAAACTCCCACTAAGAAGACAAAAAATGAGAAGTGCAGTATATGAATACATAAACAAAAATGATCTTAGTAAAGATGCGCTTGGCAATAGATAAGAATATAGTAATAATATTAGTTCACAATAAATATATTATAGTTTCAGGAAGCATCTGCATCAAATGTTATCAAGGATTTCTACATACTCCGTAGGTGTTACTTCACTCCAAAAAGTGCAATCCCATATCTTGGCAAGCTCTGTTCAGAATGAAATACAAGTCAGTCTACATATAGGCTACATTATCATCATTGAACGTGAAAAACACATCCCACAACATTTATTGGACTGCTTAGACTGACTCAGGGACATGAGACCTCAACCGAAATATTTGCATAAAAAATTAGTTCCAACACATATCTAAGACTAAATCTCATGTAAGCCATCAATTGAGCAAATAACTAAGATCATACTATTGTGAGAAAAAAAGGTACAATAGAAAAAGAAAGAAATGGCATAAACGTCAAAATACTCTCTACAAACTTTACATCCATAAAAAGTGTGATAAAGAAAATTAATTTCCTTTTCGAGAGATGAAAAACACATGAAAACATGTTGAATCTCGGAACTTTGGTTAAATTTTCCAGGAATTGACAGCCAAATCCATATCATTACTTTTAAAAGATCAGACAGCAAAAGTTAAGAGCAAAAGCAGCACCGACAACCCTATTTAAATAAATGAGTAGGACTTACATGAGAAAGTGGCAGCACACTTGATGACGTCGATGACGTCGATTAGTATAGAAGTAGTCAATACATTTTTAATTGTCTTTATCAAATAACTGCAGACATGACCTAACAATTCAAGCAAAGGAAAAGCATAGTTATTAAATTGAACAAGGACACTTAAATTATTTGCAGGAAATAGCTTATAGACAGTACTCGGAGTTGTTGTGCATACATAAAATGCCACTTCCTTTCACCCAATTTTCAAGGCTTTCTTTCCCTATTAACAGGTTCATCAGAAGAAAGAGTTGATTCACAGCCATGAAACAAACTTTTAAAAGGCGAGTTTGTATTGATTAATCACCAACAAAACCTCGTCAACGAACCTCAAATTAAGCAATGAATCTTTGTGCATGCTTTACCCAATAATGCCAATTACTATTGAATAGTTGAGCTGGACTGTTTCAATCGTACCTAAACATTGCCCTAGCACACACACATCTCACCTTGACACCTGTCCCCACTATATACCTTATCACTTACTGATGTCATCGCCTATCTCTGTCACTGCCTATTACACTTGCATGCTCATTGCCACTCACCAGATCTGCAATAGTGACACCTGACTTCATTAGGGATATGCACTACTGATATGCCATATGTATCCAAGAAATTTTTTAAAAAAAATACTCAATGCTAAGCCTAATTTGCAAGATCGTACTAGTGTTGACAAATTTTGATCGATACTTGACACGTGAGTTGGCATATGGAAGGCTTGTTCGACTAGAAAATAAGGTAAAGTCATATAAGTAGAGGGCAAAGCAGGATATGTCAACCAAAATTTCAAGAGTAGGCAAGATTTGGCATCCATTGTTATGCATTGACTGAAATCTTCGACGAGATGGCCTCGTTTAAGACGAAGTAATCGAGGAATAATTCCCCGACGTTGTTTTGAGATTGAAGGAGAAATTAATATGATTGTTTCACAAAAGGAAGAAGAGCCAAGGAATGTAAATGAGGCTCTTAATGGCCCTACTAAAGAAGAATGGATGAAAGCAATGAAAGAAGAAATGACTTCTTTAAACTCTAATCAAGTATGGGACTTAGTAGACATTCCTGAAGGGCGTAAAGTAATTGGGAACAAGTGGGTTCCTAAAATAAAGCCAAAAGTTGATGGTGATATCGAAAGATACAAGGCACGCCTTGTAGCAAAAGGATATATACAACAAGAGGGAATTGATTATGAGGAAACTTTTTCACCTGTTGTGAAGTTTGCTTCCATCTGTCTTATTTTGGCTATAGTAGCTAATATAGATCTTGAATTACACCAAATGGATGTAAAGAATGCTTTTCTCAATGGAGAATTAGAGGAAGAAATTTATATGGAACAACTTGAGGGTTTCATCAAGGCAGGCCAAGAAAATAAGGTATGTCGCTTATTAAAGTCGATTTATGGCCTGAAGTAGTCTTCAAGACAATGGTACATTCGTTTTTATAACGTAATCATTTCTTATGATTTTTAAATGACCGATGAGGACAATTGTGTATATGTAAAGAGATCCAAAGATAAATTTGCAATTTTATCTTTATACGTAGATGATACATTACTTGTTTGTAATGATTGTGCATTCATTAAGCAAATCAAAGATTGGCTATCATCTGAATTTGAAATGAAAGATATGGGTGAAGCTGCGTATATTCTTGGAATCAAGATTTCAAGAGATTATTCGAAGAGATTGTTATCATTTTCTCAAGTGACATACATTTAAAGAGTTCTTGAATGATTCCATATGCAATATTCTAAACCAATTGATAATCCTATTGTTAAAGGCGAAAGCCTCAGTAAGAGAAATTGCCCGTTAACGCCACAAGAACGGGAACAAATGAAAAATGTTCCCTATTCCAGTGCAATTGGAAGTCTTATATACGCAATGATGTGTACAAGACTAGATATTTGTTACACTGTTGGGATGGTGGGCAGATATCAATTGAATCCAGGTCAAGTATATTGGAAAGCAGTAAAGAGAATATTGAGGTATTTAAAGGGAACTGCGGACTATGCATTATGTTATCAAGGCAATGATCTACGTATATAAGGGTATACAAATGCAGACTGGGGAGGAGATTTAGATGAAAGAAAATATACCTCTAGATATGTATTCTTACTAAACGATGGGGTAATATCGTGGAAGGGTAAGAAACAATCTTGTGTTGCATTTTCTATGATGGAAGCTGAATTTATAGCATTATCAACAGTAGTACAAG
Organism: Pinacopodium congolense; assembly: GCA_028565735.1. Lineage (NCBI taxonomy): Eukaryota > Viridiplantae > Streptophyta > Magnoliopsida > Malpighiales > Erythroxylaceae > Pinacopodium > Pinacopodium congolense. The sequence continues at coordinate 7,772 of JAOXYD010097492.1, read as the reverse complement.
AGGTCGTATGGCTTCATCAATTCCTAGTGCATTTGGGAGTCACTAAAAGCGAAATTAAGCCAATAATTATTAATTGTGACAGTCAAGCTGCAATCGCTTATACAAAAGACCCCAAATTCTATTGTAAAACAAAGCACATAGATACCAAGTACAATTATGTGAAAGATATAGTTGCTCGAGGAGAAGTAAACTTGAAATATATATCTGCACGAGATATGGTGGTAGACCCAATGACAAAATCAATTTCTCGAGATATGTATATTGGGCATGTAAAGTCACTAGGTTTACGTAGATGCTGAAATGTAATAATAAACATTTCTTTGTTTTTGATACAATGTATGATAAAGATTATACATTATGTATCATTTTATTCATGAATATATTTGTTTTAAATAAATATATGTTGAGATGAATTACAAGTATATGAGACAGATTAGAGATTGGCTCTCTCATACGGGCAATCGCCTCTAGTGGTTATGCTCATTAGAGATGAGGTAGGTTTGAAGTTTATTATCTAGGTGACAATCGAAAGTAGGAAACTTAAACCAAGAATGCCGCAAGGAAATTGGTTCGAAGTGATTTAATGATCACGATATTTGTCTTACTTTGCTAGATGCGAGTTCTGAATATGTTTTGAGTAGGTAAGTGAACTTAAGTTAAACATTAAGTATGTTTGAACTATCATCTGTACATTATTTCTTGAAGAAAAGATATTAAATTTAAGCGAAGTGGGTAAATACCGTAGCACATGACTCGTACCATGTGTGTAAAACTGACCACAAAAGGGATTAATGTAAGTCTCAAGATCTCATCTTACATTGTGTGAGACCTTTGAGGTTGAAATGAACTTCATCATATACCCTTATGACTCTTGTCTCATTCTTGAGAACTGAATTTAAGGTTTGCTACTTTAGGTTGTTGCCAAAAGATCATATAAGATGCGATCTTATGGAATAATTTTAGGAAAGCAAATTAAATTTAATTCAAAAGAGAATTGAGAACAGAGTAAGTTTATTTAAGTTATATCATTGACTCACATGAAAAGTATTCATATATGGCCATCGTCTTTTTAGTAGAAAACTTGAATGCAGTCATGACATAAGAAAATACATGAGATTAAAGGAAAGTGCAAATGTGAGATATAACCTAGGGTATAGCATATAATGTCTACTCAATGACACATAAGTCTTAGGATCACTTTTTAATTGAGATGTCATATACTCCTAACAGATATATGGAAATGTGCTCTCGTTGTATGCTGGTCAAATTGATTATTGGAAAAGTATGAGAAATGTAGAGTTTCAATGAGATTAAAAACCATCATGTCTGAGTAGGAGATGATGGATGACAAATACACCCAGGAGAGGTTTATTGTTATTGATCATGTATTAACTACCAAGGGTATTGAATATTTATAATTAACTATATAAGGTGTTTAAAATGCAAAATGATGATAAGAGAATCATCTAAAGCACAAAAACTCTATGTAGAAAATATTTCCTACGTTATCTAATCGGTGGAATTCATGACATCAATCCAAGTACCTAATTAATGTTGATTATGCATATTTCATGATCCTATTGTTTATAATCTATGTGATTATATCTTGTCCTAAGTTTTCTTACAACCTTTAATCTAACTTTTCTATAAATTCATTTCTAATGTTTGTCCTATGCTAATAATTTAAATTATATATAAAAAGGTCAATTACGTTATACTCTTCTATAATTTTATTCTTTTTGCGATAATGCAACTCAAAATATGTAAGATACAATAATTAGTCATATAACTTCAACTGTGCGGTGAGGATGGGAAGTCTTGCATGGTTTCTGCACAATTTTCATATTACTTGACCTTTACTAAATTCTCGAGCATCTAGTGCAACTTTATCTTATACCCTTGCAATCTACTATTGCATCTCTCACCTTAGACCTCCTAAATTCCTTAAGCCTTTCTACTGTCTTACTACCTTCTCCTCTATGTACACTATCTCTAGGGTCTGCTATCTTCCCTTATTAGTTTATTGCCTACACTAGCGTTATATTCTTAAGCCTTTAGAATCACTTATGAACAGTTCACGTGCTCCCTACTAAGAAGTTTCCTTTTCTAGAAAAGTTTTGACTTTCTACCTTCCTTCCATTTCTCGCTTTCCACTTAAAGAATGGAGCTTATAATGAGTGGAATGAGTGCAATCTAGCTTCTATTCCCTTCTAGCTCCTTAGAAACGTGCTCCTTGATCCTAACATAAACTGGTTCTTTTCATGCCTTTGCTCTTCTTACTTCTAGCATTCCACAAGACAGCTGTCTGACTATCACTTAGTAAAATCTTGTAAAGACCAAGCTTAAGAAAACATATTATCAAGTTGTGGGTGATGTCTCATCCTCAGATAAACACAAATTTATCACACTTGCAGTGGACAGATTAATGGTAGCTCCATCTAAGGAAGAGCACCTGTATGGAACTACTAAATGGTCAGCCTGTCTTGTGAGATTCTTTATAGACAAGAGGCTTGCATTTTAAATCGTTAATGGATGGGCTTAGCTCCATTAGAGTAGAGTGCTTTCATGAAAGAAGATAAATAGGAGATAACATTCATATTGCTCTAGAATTGTTCAAAGACTATCATAAATCTAACTACCACAAAAGCTTTGTAATGAAGTTGGATTTCCATAAAGCTTTTGATGCGGTAGAATGAAGCTTAATTATTCATACAACATAGGATTTTATTTTATTTCATGGGTCCTAGAAATATATTGAGCAATGCATATCTTCAACCAGTTTTAGTGTTTTAGTGAATAATGAGTCATATTAGGCTTTTTCATGGCGAGAGAGGACTGAAACAAGGAGATCCAATCTCTTCCTATCTCTTCACCCTTTATATAGTACAATTTTGAAGAATTTTTGTTGTATTTATCAATTAAAGCCCAGGATATACCTTTCATCACAAATGGAAGGAGCTAAAAGTCTTTAATCTATCTTTTATAGATAATCTATTGTTAATATGTAGGGTAAAAGTTTCCTTTATAACCACGTTGATAATTTTTTTCAAGAATTCAACCATTTATTAAGACTATCCCTTAATTTAAGTAAATGTACTTTCTTTATTTTTGAAGGTGGCAGGGATTAGGGAAGCCTGCTTTCATCCATTATAGGGATGCAAAGTAGGCAGATAATTTTCTCATATCTAGGGGTCCTAATCATTGCTAGAAAACTTTCATTTAGGGACTACTCAAAGTTAGTTGAGAGTATAGAGAAAAGGGTAGATCACCAATGTAATAAAAAGTCTCTCATCTGCAGGAAGGATGAAACAAATTAATTATGTCATTTCCAACCTCTACATCCATTAGACCTCTCACTTAGTCCTGCTTAGGAAGATCATCAAGGTTATTGACAGCAATATAAAGAACTTTCTATGGTCTAAAGATGATAATAAATATGGCCTTCTTAAGGTAAACTGGAAGAAACATATGCAAACAAAGAAGGGAAGGAAGTTTGGGAATCAAATCCATTTAAATTGTAACAAGGTAGCTATGACAAAAAGAATATGGAGAATTTTGACAAATAAGGAGTCACTTTTAATTAAATGGATTCGTTCTAACTATTTGAGGAATTAATCTTTTTAGGAAATTAGGCCTAAGGAGGACTTCTCATGGACACTGTCACAATCCTCAAGTTGAGGGGTAAGATACAAAATTAGTTCAAAACCAAGATAGGAAATGGAGACAATTCCTCCCTATAGTTTAACAAGGGATTCTCTCCATCTCATCCTAGTCATCTAGAGCTTAAGGCATATGTTCCCTTCAAGGGCTAAAGTTAATGACATAACTAGAGATCACTCTTTGCACATATATTGTAGATATTCCACAGTTCTGGCTAACATTCTACCCCATTACTCTCTAAAATAAGAGATTAAAGACGAAGTAATATAGGTTAGACAGTCTAGAGGACAATTGACCAATAAGTCTTGCTACTACCTAGTCAGTTCTAGTTCACTTTGCGTTCGCTTGGAGGGACTAATATGATATAAACATCTCATACCTAAACATCATTTATCCTGTGGCTTTCTATCTAAAACAAGTTAAACACATTGGGCAAAGTTAAAATTTTTACCAACCTCAATCCTTCTTGTAGCTTATATAACACAGAAGATGAGTGTTTGGATCGCCTCTTCTTTAGTTGCTTATTCATAGCGCCTCTCTAGTCCAAACTACTTAAATATATGCTACTTGCATTGTAGAGAAATTACAAGAAATGCTATCATCTCCTATGCATATTCTCAACACTTTAGCTTAGATGATATATTGATCTTCAATGTAGGCTTTAGTTCTCGCATATATTAGGTTTGGAAGGAAAGAATTGTAAGAATCTTTAAAGGCACTAAGGTAAATAGTGAAACATTATGTCAAAATACATTAGCTTAGATAAAGGATGACTTAATTGTGAGGATAATAGACTTCACACCTTAAAAAAAAAAACTAAAGACTATTTCTAACTTATAAGGAAAGGGTGCAACTCCATTTCATGGGCTATATATCTTATCAATTGCTAAACGTTTGTTTTAGGAACCGAAAGGATGAAATAAACCATCAAAATCATAGCAAGGAAGCATCCTTATTACAATGAACTTTGGTAGGAGCAAAAGTAATCACTTAGTCCTATAAACCATCTACTACTCATATGATTCTACCAGTTAATCTTGTACTGAGGCCTTCTCCTTATTTACTTTGTGCTAGTGGGACTCCACATGCTAATAACTACTGTGTCTGCTTATAGCTCATGAGCTCTTTATTTATTAATTCATTTTATTTTAACAATTATATTTTAAAAGTTATGATTTAACTTTCTATGCTATTATTTAGTTATTATATTATTCTTTTCATCATATTTTATTAGTTTCTTATCTATTCACAACTTCAAAATGATGTCATATTAAAAATTTAAAATTCTAATAAAACATCATTTTGAATAAAAATAGATTAAAAACTAACATAATATGGAAAAAAGGATCAAAACATTGGGTATAAGTGTGTATTTAATTATAAAAAAGCTTTTTCATAATGTATTATATGTGGAGTCATAGTGTTAAATAATAGTCATTGTTAACAATTTCACATAATTAGATTATTGTAGGTATTACATAATGAATTATAAATGTTGTAGTGTGAATTTTTAAGCGATAATAATTTGTAATTATAGAATTATGATGTATCATCTCATTATTAAAGTTTCTAATGCAAATTAACCACTACATAATATATCCATGGATATTAAAAATCTCGTATAAGTTGTTATATATGGACATATGATTCATTGTCTTTGTTTAAACTATTCTACTTTTACTTGTGAAGCTAATTTTTTTCATGTGTCAATGCTCTAAGCTAGAACTCCATTTAGTCAATCTAACATTCAATAGGAAATTTTTAGTATTATAACATTAAGCAAGTTGTACTAGAGCTTTACATCTGAGCTTTAAGCAAGAGGTACACTTTCTCCTATGTCTAGTCCCCAACAAACCTTATTGAGAATGTTTACTATAATAAGAAAGAACAATGTTATATATAGAATCCTTTTTCTAGGCTTAAGCATAAAATTTTTAATCAACTTTATGGCTTTGGAAGAACCTTTCCTCTTAATTATACTACCTCTAAAAAATAAACTTGAAAATAATCTCGCTCAAGCTCATAAAAGAAGTTAAGTAAGATTTACAATAAAGATTACGAGTCGCATCCTATATAAGTTCTATCTTGATTCTTTCAAACTCTTAATGCTTGATCAATCCACTTCATGAACTTAAATTTTGCTCCAAGACTCTCTAAACCTCTTCTTTAATACTTTAACTTAACATCTATCTTTCAATACTTCAAACACACAAAATATTAGTCCATTGGTGTTTTGTCTACATTAAAACTAAGTGAACCTCCTTGGTTCAACAATCTCCCTCTTTTTAATGATGACAAAATCATGTGATATAAAAACCAAAAATTACAAAAAATCATTCAAATGTACTTAACATCATATGAATGTCATTCAAAAATTAAACCCAACTAGTCTAAATCACCATCACAATTTCAAAGCTATTCTAAATATTTAATACTTCTCTCAATTGTAAAAAAAAGCATCAAATTCTCAAAATGACAAACTCATCCAAAATTCAATATAATTATGCAACTATTTGCTTAAAACCAAATAAACATATTTAAAATAACTTTAAAATTACTGACTCTTCTTAAATTGGTAACTCCCACTAAAATCATGCATTTTGTAAGAAATTAAATAGAAATTACTACACCCTCTTAACAAAATAATATCACATACATCTCTCCCACTTTTTAGAATTATACTCGCTTTTTGGAATTATAAAAAAGATAAGAGAAAACATTTGTACATATAAAAAATATAATGATTAACATATAACAACACTTCAATCTATCAAGAGCAAAAATAGTTAAAACATGAAAAAAAATCATAAGGAAGAACTATTAGTCATGCCCAACTCTCTTAATCATGAAAAATCTATCCTCACACAAAGATTTAGTAAAAACATTAGTTAATTGTTACACAGTATCAACAAATTCAAGTTTTATGTCCACATCTTAAACTTAGTCTTTAATGAAATGATATTTAATTTCTATATGGTTTGTTCTAGAATGTTGAATGAGATTCTTTGGTAACAAATTGCAGTTGTGTTATTACATCTAATAGGAATTTTGTTAATTTCTAATTCATAATCCCTATGTTATTATCTAACCCACAAAATCTAAGTATAATAACTATCGATGGCTATATACCCTACTTTTTCTATAGATAATATAATATAATTATGTTTTCTATTAAACTATGATACTAATGCATTACTTAAGAATTGTCATACACCATATTTACTTTGTCTATCTAATAAGCTACCTACATAATCAACATTAGAATATCCAACCAATTTTAGAAATGTTTTCCTAGGGTATTAAATACCTAAACGCAATGTTCCACACAAGTACATAAGAATATGTTTAACAATTAGTAAATGAGATTCCCTAGGCGATACTTGAAATCTGACATAAAAACACACATTAAACATGATATCAAGCCTATTTGCAATTAAATATAGTAAACTACTAATGATTCTTCGACATTGCTTAAAATCCACTTCGTTACCATCCTCATATTTGTTCAACTTGATGGATGTACTCATTGGAGTACCTAACAATTTTTCTTGAAACATGTGATAGGGGTGGTCAAATTGATATAGTCTTAATGGTTAATTTGCTGAATTATGACCCGTAATTAAGTGTTTAAGTGTCCAATTAATGTCTTATTATGTTTGATTTGAAGAATGAAGCTTAATGATGAAGATTGGAGCAAAAACATTAAGAAAACTTCTTTGTTCTGCCCCATAACGGCCCCCTGAGAGGGTGTCGTTGTAGGACGGTGGGGTACTGTTGTACACAGAGTCAACAATTTTAGCTCCAAATCTTGAAGATTTTAAACCTGGCGTGATCCTAATTAATTCCATTGTCTGCTAGCATATATGGGAGGTCCACGTTGTCTACAAAGAGCCAAGAAAACACTGGAAACATGCAAAGAGTTAGAGGAATTTAGATCAATCTAGAAAGAGAAGCTCTTGCTTCTCTTTTTTTTTTCTCTTTGATAATTTAAGCTTTAAACACTTGTATTTCGAGATTCTGATTGTATGTTGACTTGCTATTTATTGGAGATTGAAGCTAAGACATATATTTGAGCTTTTAAATCATCATAGGGGGTTTTCTAACTCAGATTA
>JAOXYD010097491.1:0-25554 GCA_028565735.1 Pinacopodium congolense | reverse complement strand
ATATTGTTAAGTCCTAGCCGTGGGTATATTGGCACGCCTATAAGGGTCTACAACTGCTCCTGTGACACTTTAGTGTCTCTTGTTACTGGCACTTCGGTGTTTCCTGTTACTGACACTTCGGTGTCTCCTGTTATTGAGACATTTTTCTCTCCTGTTCTGTAATACCGATCATGGTATCTCCTGAATTAGTCCCGTTACCCACTTTTGTATAAAGGATTAACCGACTAACATGTTTTATATTTTGTTCTCTGCTTAGTTTAATATAACAAAATTTTATTCTAAAGCAACTAAGCTCTGTTCAGAAATAGGAAATTCTATTATCATATTCAGTTTTGCTATTGGTCTGAAGCAAATGTATAATTTGTTCTGATATGTTATCTTTTATTCTGAGTTGCATGATATTTTAGTTTGATTTGAAAATGGATAAGTAAGTATTGCATACACATTTGGATTGTTTTCAAATATTTGAGTATTTGGATGACTTTTTGGAATAGTTTTCAGCTTATACCCTGTTTAGTTTATTCCCCACTAAACTTTATACTTAGCACAATGGTTTTGCCCCTATGTAGGTTTAGATAGGAGGATTTGAAGTATGGGACAATGACAACTGCAAGGGCGGCCAACGAAGAATGTACTTTGTTTGGGAATGCATTTTTGAGTTGTATGTCATGGTATGAGATATAATGTATTTTGCTAACAGATTGTAAATATTATAATACACAAAGTGTATTTGAACTTAAGGTTTGTACTATTCTGTGTAAGACTTTGGAATGTAATAACCTTAATTAAGATAAATTTAGTTTACTAGTTAACTTCTATCTATTGATTGTTTGAACTTTGGCAATGTTATGTATTAATTGGTAATACCCGCCTATCCTTTCGAAAGTTAAATGTGGGTATTACATAAAGAGCCTTAAATTTTGAAAGAATATAATATTTTAATCTAAAAAACATTTTTCTCTCCATGTTTATTGTTGTTTTTGGCTTAAGAACATCATTATATATGTCATCTACCAGTTGAAGGTAAGTCGCATAAGTTGGAACCAATGAGAGATGGAGATCTAGCTAGAAAAAACTCGACAAGTCCTAAAATGACACTTGATAGATAGTAAAGCGACTTCATTTAACCCCTCATGTTTAAATTTCCAACTGAACGAAAATGGTAGATCTTAATAATGTTGTTTAACTCCTACAATTTTTGTGATTTTCTTCACTTTTAAGCCTACAACTACAATGTGCATCAATTTAGAAGATAATTGAACAAGTTAACATCAAATTGGAGTAAATGTACTTTAATTTGTTATCAAATGAGCATAAATATGCAATAAAACCATATCTTAACATAGGGTCATTGTCAAAACTCTTCTTTTGTAATAGTATGAATGTTTTTAGTAGAGCATAGATCGAGGGAATTATTTAGGAATATGCTTCATAATTGTTTACCATTAAACTCAATTAAGATGATTACATCTTGTAATGTTTGGGATGAGTACTACCAATGCTTAATATTTTTTAAATATTTAATTTGTTAAATGATAGATATTATTTTTATAAAAATTCATAAAATTTTCAATTGATAATTATTTCCTATATATGTTCAATATAGATGTCCTACTTTGGATATGTGCTATCACTAACATATAAATAAAATGATTAATTATTATATAGATGATAATTGGAAACTTGGAGACCTTTTGATTCGAGAAATATTTTTGAAAGAAATAGTGTTTCTATTTAGATTGTTGCATTAGATTATTGTTTATAACAATAATGACATAGTAAGTACATCACTAAGGAGAAATATGTGTTCGAGAATAATGGCTACTATATTTGAAAAATCTTATGGAAAATTTTCACTTAACATCAAAACTACAATGATGCTCATTTGAGGACTTTCTATTTTAGAAATCCAATGCACATGGTAGAGCAAAAGAATTTTATCCTATTAAGTGAAATCATGATGATTCTTAAGAGAAACATTGTGAATCAACATAAGAAATTTGTAAGGCATGTAATACGTGAAAAATTCAAATGTCCCTAATTAAAATAGCATAGATAATTGTTATGAGTGAATTAAGAGAGTATGATAGTGCCTAAAACATTACTATTTATAGGGGCATTATAGTTGTCATCTCTTAGTGATTGACTTGTTGTTACTTACTCGTTCATTATCAAGTTTGACATATAAAAATGAAAAACTATAAATCAATCAAGATTAAAGGAAATTGAAATTCAATGCATTTAATGTTAAGGCATTTGAAGAAAAAAATCAAACGTAGTTAGTGAAATGAGGGATGTTAATGATATCTTTTTGGATATGAACCAAGAAAAAGTTATACACTCCATCTACCTTTTAGATTATATGGTATGTGAAATGCCAATCAACTTACAAGAATAAAGGTTCCTATAAGTTTCCTATCATGAATGTTTTAAGGCTTCTACGCCATATAGTAAAGATTATGTTGAAACTATGAGCATGTAATTTAAGTACTACGTTAATCATATTACAATTATCTAAAGAGATCAGATTGGTAAATTATGAAATAAATCAAAGACTACAAAACTATCCTAGAAAACTTCAACCAATGCAAAATAATTCAAGGTTTCTTGATCTAATTTCAATTATTTAGTCAAGGTTTAGATGTTTAATGAGCTAACTGATTTTCTAACATTTGTGACTCCTAATCTAGAGTATCTTCACAAAATCAAGACACAGCTATTGTTAAGACTATGCCTTATCTCTATTGGTCCTATTATGAAATTTGTGCATGTCTTATACTTAAGTAATAGGCTTAAGGATCAAGAAGTGTAGTCCTAAAATTTCATATTTTAGAACTAGCATTGTTTTGATTAAGCCACATTTTTGTTTATGTAATAACCTAGGTAGATTTCTTGGATGCTTGAATATCTAAAGACTTTAACTTAAGAAACCAAGTTAAGATTAGAATTAATCATTCAAATTAAGAAAGAACAGCTCATACATCTTTAAAAGTCATTAATTAACACATTTAACAACTTGACCTTAACTAAAAATTAAATTAAGCATGCATATTAATCAAAGAACATGAAATAATTAACTAAAGCAGTATAACTTCATTAATTCAAGATAATAACAATAACACACAAAATTAAGAATTTTGAAGAAACCAAGTCATATCCACAAATGGTATTCTAACTCTAAATAACGTTGATAAAGCCTCGAAATCAAAAAAAAGAATCCAAGATACTTAATAACAAAAGATTGAAATGAAAAACTAATAGAAAACAACCTAACCTAACTTTGATAAGGGAAAAAAAAAAGAAAGCCTAAGTGTTTAAGCTGAAAACTAGATGCCTCAAGCCTCTAAAGGACATACCATTCTATAGCAAAAGGTCTATAACAAGTGGATAAAGTTTGGTGCATCAATTATTTAAGATTCATGTTAGAAAATTTGACTGTCACCTATTAGCGGTGGTTGAGCACCAAAGAACAATGATACCATTGAAGGGTGGTTGACCACCTTCTATGTCTGGTGTCTACATCCTTTAAAATGGATTGTAGGAGACCTTTAATGTGGGTTGGCTAAACCAACGTTGATGGCCTATAAGTTGATATAGTTGCATCTTTTTTTTCTTCTAAATATAAATTAAACAATTAAACACTAAAATAGGGGAAATTACATCAAATAACATCCATACACTCTATCAATTTGACCCCTAACAATTCTCCCATATTAAATGTTTTCTTGTCCTTAAGCAAATTAATCTATCATCCCTTACAAAATGACATATAATTATAGGAAATAAACCAAATACTTCATGCACAATCATTAAAAGATTTTCCTAAATTAATCCAAAAAATAATCAAGACGTTATAATAGTTAATCAAGTATGTCATTTAACAAGTGAATTTAGATAACTTATGCTTCTTCAAACTTCAATGTGAATCACAAAAAATCATTTCTAAATGTAAAATGAATGTACACAAAGAAAAATGCATCACCATTTAAAAAAATCATATCTTTTATTCATTAATAACATAAAAACATAAAATTGAGATTTAGAAGCTTGGTTAAGATATAATTTAGTCTTTTCACATGAAAGTGAACACTTGTTATAAACACTCTTAGTTACTCTACCAAATCACAATGCATCAATTGGCTAGTAAAACTACTCAACAGACTGAATTTGTTTACTAATTTAACAACTTTTTAAACTTTATTTTTCTTTTATTAAAAGAAAAAAAGATTAGAAATTTTTTTTAATAATGTAACAAATTACTTAAGGATACACATTTTTTATAAAGAAAATCATAATGATCATCGGGTTTCATTATCAAAAAACATGCAGAAATAAAATTCATTTGTTAATGATCATTATTAATTAATAATATAACATCTTAATTCATAAAAATAATCAAATTTAAAAGGAAAATTCTTCAATGAAATGAGAAAAATGTGAAAAGTTCACACAAGTTACATATTATTAAGAAAAGATATGATATGAAACAAGAAAAACTCGTGTAATCAAATGACATATCCTCCCTAACACTTAAATTGAACATTGTCCTCAATGTTCACTATTGATTGATTAATTCCAAAACCAAAATCACTAGTTTTACACTTGAAACTATAAGTATACGGGTCATACTTGTAGTAAAGAGTGGATATCGATCCCACGAGGATTGTATCTAGACACCCTATCAATTTGGCTTACAATTTATTCAAGAAATCGATTTAAACAAAGAAAATAAAAAATAAATAAGTAAAATGAAAAAAAATTGGAATTAAAAAGTGAGCAACACAACCAAATTCCAACACTGCAAACTAAAATTCAGAGAAAATCAAGCTTTAAGAAGAGGACTTATTGTTATCCCTATTTGTTTCCCTTTAGTTTAACTGATCTAATTTATATTTGGCCCAAGATTTTCTAATATTTTAGCTATCCTATCTCAAGGTGCAACTAAATGTCACTAGTTAAATAAATTATGATTAACTTTGGGATCTCTCGATATTCAAAGCCTTTCCAAAATATGCAACTAGACATGAAGCTATCCAATAGGCAGTATATCAATTTATTGAAATCTCTTCCTAATAAATTAATAACCTCTTGTCTATAGTTTTATTAAACACCAACTCTCATTGTACATTTAACACAAATTACCCAATTCACTTTCTTGATTTGTTTTAGGGTTTAAGCTCAATAAACAACACAAATATTCATAACATTAAATCAATAACCAAATGTTCACAAATAGTTCAATCAACAAATCCTAAAGCAAGCTTAGCCACTCATAATAGAAATAAGTTCAATCATCTCTATATTCTCTAAAATGTAAAAAATAATAAAATAAAATAAAATAAAATAAATCTAAAAGGAAAATACAGAATTTGATAAACTCTTGAAACTTGAAGTTTGTGTGGGGAGATGAAGCATGTGTAGTTCTTGGAGAAGAAGTTTGGAGGTGGAACGTTGCTTAACTGCTCTTTTTTTTTTTACAATTGAGTCCTCTTTTAGTGTGGCTATGTGGCTACTCAAAAATAATTATTGAGTGCTAAATCTGCTCTTTTTTCGCTAGGGCTCCTATTTTTTTTGTTTTTAATTTCCTCCATTATTCATTTTTACTCTTGAAGATAGATGAGCTCTCCTGCATTTTATCCTTGGTCTTAGTCCATTGGTGTACACGGGTTCTCTCCAGCAGCATTATACTTGGTCTTGGTCCATTGGCGTTCTCTCTTGCGTGTTTAATCTTGGCCCCTGTGGAATTGAACTTGGTCTTGGCGTATAGGGGTTTACTCCTTACCTCAAGTAGCTTGGGCTTGGTCTCTATGTTTTCTCTAGCAGGTTTACTCCTTACCTCCAGTAGCTTGGACTTGGTCTCGATGTTTTCTCTAGCGAGTTTACTCCTTACCTCCAGTAGCTTGGACTTGGTCTCGATGTTTTCTCTAGCAGGTTTGCTCCTTGGTCTATGTGTGAAGTCCAAGCTCCCTTTGAGTTATATGTCTCACCACCAGTTGAAGTCCATGCTCATTCGGATTATAACTATCGCCAACAGCAAATCAAAAAAGCTTCCTTAAACTCCCAGCTCATTTTGCATGTTTTTCCTAGTTTTACTAGATTCATTCCTTAGTTCACTCTTTACTCTTCATCCGAATTTCATGCTTCTTTTTCTTTTTTTTTCATTTCGCTTTCTTCCAACTTCAATTTATCCTACACAATAAATAAATACAACAATAAGATTTAATTATATCACAAAATCAACACTTAAAAACTAAAACATAAAACATGAATAAAAATACTAAAATGATCAAAACTTACTCCAAACTAATACCAAATATAAAAAAAATAGTAATGAAGATCATGATAAACAAAAACACATAAAATAAGTCTTTAAACAAAACAATATCAACCTATTATGAAAGAAACGCATGCCAAACACTTAGAAAAACCTATACTAATGCACAACTATCATTCACAAGTCAAAATAAGGCATAAAATGTGAGAGAAAGAAAAAGAATACACCTGTAAGGATATGATCGTGGCAACACTCCATTTATATAAATTGTAGCTAACAGAAAAAATAAGGTCAAAATATAAAAGCACCAGAATCATAGTAAAATAAGTCCATTATTTAAATGTCAAAGTAAATCCAAGGAGTCAAAATAAAATGGAAATAACAAAAATAAAATTGAAAACAACTAAATACAACTAAAAGAAACTGAAACCATCTAATGGAAAATAAATGAAAAGCAAACAACAAAAATAGATATCCTAGAACCAAATGAGCAATCCAAAACAATTAGAAACTAAGGCTCTGACCATGTGATCTCTAACACTCCTCGAGTTGCTCCATCCATAGCTCTAAAGCGATCCAACCAATCATAAATAGTAGTGAAGCCAAAACGAACCTCTAAGAGACTAAAATCAAAATGACCCTCCATCCTCAACAAAATAATCCTGATTCCATCCTGACATAGATTAGAAGGAGGTACGAAAGGTTAAATTGATGCAAAAGAATGAACACTCGATTTCAACCCATAAGACACCTTACCTATAACCTTCTTAGGTGTAGCAGGGACATATGGAATGGTAGGATCATCAAGTCTCTCAACCTCCTGCAAAGGTCTTAAAATGAGATTACATCCATCAAATCTAACTTGGAAATTCTTCCACAACTTAAGTGTTAGGGAATGATTTGGGATATTTATGATTTTAAGAGTTTGATTTAGGATATTTTATGATTTGGGATAATTATAAGATTTTGAATGATTTATGATATTTATGATTTTATTAGTAAAACTATGACTATGTTTAATGACTCGATTGTTGATAATGGAGAGAAGATGACATCTATCTTAGTTATATAGTTTTAACTATTACAACAAGAAAGGAAGTTTAAAACTGGCTAGATAAACCTCACATAGAAGAAAAAGTAAAGGTTTGTAATCTTTATGAAAAAAATTGTTTAAAAGGCCATTTTCTGTAAAGTACTTGAAAGGCATATCTAGGTTAAACTTATTACGCATAAGGATATGTTGTTTGTGTCTCTTAAATTCATTAGAATCCAGAGTAAAGTATGTAATTTTCTGAGAGGAAGGGAATGATGTAGTAGGAGAATGAGTTTTGATGCCATACGCTCTATGAGGAAATAGTTTCAATCTTTTAACAAATGTAGGGAAAAAACGTGTTAAAGATGATGAAAAATTCAAATAAAAACGTTTATATAATATAGTAATAAACCCTATTTTGAATTAGTCCAAATGATGTAAAATTTTAACATACATGAAAAATGACAAAAAAAACAAAAGATTTAATGACTTGTAATAACTCGAGTTGAAGGTCTACTTTTTCCCTTAATATTTTAACTGATAAATAAAAAAAAGACATTAATATTTCAAAGCATTCAAATAAGAACCTAACATTTGTCAAAGCATTCAAAAAAGACACTATTATTCCCAAAAATTTTCAAAAGCCATTAACGGAAAATATTTACTAAAGTGACCCTTTTGTTATATTAATACCACATTAGCAGAATGACTTGTTGATTTACAGATTTTGAAACTCTAAATCCCTACCTCTCCAAATTGATACACTAAATTTCAACCACAACATACTACTAAGATGTCATTAGTCTAAGAAAAATTTCACAGTAATTAATTAATGGAAAAATAATGAATCTGTTAGTTTGAGGAGATTTTAAAACATTTTAAAAACATTAATGTCTCTTTTAAACATTTTAGAAAATGATATGGTCTTAACTGAACATAGTTAAATATTGGGATCATTTTCTTACATTGGTTTAAATCTTAATGAAAAAAATGATTCCTCATAATATCATTTTCTAACATTGGTTCAAATCTTAATGGAAAAAATGAACCCTTAAAATAGAAGTATAAAGATGAAATGCCTAAGTAGAGATTTTGGATTATATATAAAAATGTTGCTTTTAAAGAGAGGAACTTAAATAATCCAATAAATTTGAAGCATAAGCACCAAAGATGATTTAAAGTGTCTCGAAATATAAAAAATTAATATTAGGTGTGACATGAAAGTGGGTTAGGATTTTTTATCTTAATGAGGATATTTTTTAGGATATTGGATAGGAAGAGGGCAAAGATTTGAAAACAAAGAAGAAAGAGGACTTGACATAGTGTGATGGTGAACAAATTGGGATGATCAAATATAAAATTTCCAAAGGCTCTACCTTTTATTAATTTTTATGTATTTATTGAACTTTTGAAAGCTTTGAACCTTATAAAGAATTCCATACACCAATAAGTTATCTAAAAATACAACATTGATTAGCCTATCCTCACTAGGTGATTTTGTAAAGATATCTATTGATTGGGTGAAAGTACCAATAAATTCTAGTTCTATATAACCATTAAAAAATATGATCCCTTAAAAGGTGATGGTTTTTTTTCTAATCTTTATCCAAGGGTGTTGAATTAGGTTCTTTTATAAACATATAGTACCAATGTTGTGAAATAACTGATGTAAATCGTGGAAACCATGATGAATTTTTTTGTGATAAAAAATAAAAAAATATATACATATTTAATAATTGATAAGTTCTTAATATAAGCTTCCTATCTTATAGACCATTGGTTCACATCTAAATAAACTGCATGTCATAGGTTTTACCTTATAATACAAAGTCCTAGAGTGGGGGATCCTTTAAAACATCTCAAGATCCTTGTACTAGCTAACAAATGAGATTCCATAAGTGAAGCATGAAATATAGCACATATACTCATGGTACATAAGACTTGAAATTCTACTAACTTATACTTATTGGTGAGCCTAACAGTTTTACCTCATCTATTTTAAACTTCTTTAGTATCACTTTGGTATACTTGCCTAGATGGACGAACATTAGTCCTTTGTTTTCTTTTTTTATTAAAGTCTAATGATGGAACTAAGTCTGCCTTTATGTGTTTTGGCCCAATATGTCACCTAAGATGGGGTGGAGGTGAATTAGGTGATCTCAAAATTTTTTAATTCTTTAAGTAATTGAAAAAATTCTCTCTAAATATAACATAAAATAGTAAACAATATATTAAATCAACCTCACAATATATCCTTGACTAAAATAAAATTGTTAAATAAAGAGATAAACAAATTTAAAGTGTTTCAATGTATAACCCACACCTAAGTCTACTATCCAGCCACTTGTTATAAATTTCAGTAACTCAATCTTCTTCACTAGTGAAGACCAACCCTTACATAAACACACTCTTTTTCACAGTTGAAAAGCAACCGCCCTTACAACTTTAATTTCATCATAGTAAAAACCAAAAATGAATTAAAAAATATAGAAATTTTTATTTATATGATGATAAAGCCCCTTATAGTAAAGGATTGTCTTAGGAACTCGATAACACTGGCTAAAATGTCCTTAAATAGCTTATAACAATAGATAATAGAATAAAGTAGGCTAAATTTCAATGAAAATGTGGATGCACCCAAAAAGAATTGTCTTCAAGGTCGATTATTAGTTGTTCCTAATAGATTTATCCTATTTTGTATAGTCAATAGGATAATGATCCCCCCCCCCCCCAAAACTAAATATATCACAACTTAGCTATTGTTTTGTGCTTGGGAATTTATTTAGATAATTAACTTTTAGCTAGGCTAACTGAGATCATCTTGCTTTACATGTGGTTATATTATTTTCTTACATAATGTTTTTAATTATTTTAATGATTTTTTTGCTTTTTTATAAAAAACATACTAAATTGATCTCACTTGATCAATCAAATTACTTTTAAAAGGGTTCTTTACAAATAAAAAAATGATTACATAAAAAAATAAAAACTATAAGAGCACACTAAAAAACAACTTTAATAAATTCATTCAATGATTTCAATTAATGATTACACTCATCTCAAGACCCTTATTTTTTGTTCAAAACCTTCTAACTATCCATTTATAGTCTATAGTAGTCCATTTGTTTAGCAATACATATGTGTAATGACAAAAATTGTAAAATTAAGAGAACATAATACATATGTGTAAAAAATTTCATGTAACTAAGCCTTGCAATATGAAATGATATTACTTTAGTCCCTTTTTACTTAAACACTCATATTATTCCTTTATATCACATTACTCTGTCTACCTTTTTAACATCATTAAAAAGAATACCAATCATTAATAAAAACACTTGCTAGATAGATACTAATTGTGAAATAAATAACTTTTTAAAAATATCAATTGTAAATTATTCAACTTATAATTAAAAAATCACATAAATTACTCCTCATTCAAGATGTATGTACCTTAAAATTACACCACATTCATGCTAATTGTAGTTGACATGACATTGACCCTAAGAGTCATCACTATAATCGTCCCTCAATAGCCTAGCCGACAAGTACAGAATAATCCAAAGTTTGTGGTCCTATCCAAACATATAACATTGTGAACAACTTTAATAAAAAAAATTCAAGATTATAAGTGACCGTATCCTTATGAACAAAATCATTTTGACTGCTTTAATACTGTTCTTTTGTCCAATAAACATAATAATCTAGATAAGTATGCTTTTGTAATGTTTATTATTATGCTGTGTGTGCTATACGATAAGTATATAGATCATATCTTTGTAGTGTAACTAGTATCGTTCCCTCAAGGATTATGATTATTTTTTAACAACTTGAATTACACTTTGTGTAAGGTAAGAATAAGATGAATGTAAGTGAAAATAAACTAAACTAATATAAATTAACTATCAAATAATTCAAAATACAACAGTGAACTTGAGATTAACCAACGATAAAAACTTAGGAATGAATTCTATCCTTGTTTTGTCTTCCCTTCACCTTAGTAATTTAATGGTAATTGAACCTATATATCCTATGGTTTTGAAACCCTCTCGCGAGATCTAATCAAGTGCCCCTAATTGAATTAGATAGGAATTGAATTGCAATCTCTCGATCTCTCAAAACTCTCCCTAAATTTCCATTTAGATTTTAGGCAATCCTATAGGTAATTGAAAAATAATTAAGATCTCTGTTAAATTTTCTATTAACCTGATTTTTATAGGTCTATTGTGGAACCAATTATTGTCATGCAACATAACACAAATCTTTAATTCAATCTCTCAATTCAAATAAGAGAATAAGCACAATAAACATGATAAAGATTGATTATATTGAAATATCAAGAATAATGTTTAACATGATAATTCAATAGCAGTCCCTAAAACAAATTTAGCATTAAGTAATGTTAATCAAATCCCACATATTTATATTTAACATATAAAAGCAAAGAAGGACAAAAATAGAAGAAAAATTTGGATCTTGAATGTCTTATCTTTCTTTCCCTTGTGCTAAAAAAAATATAACTCAAATTGTCTTGATATCTTGATATTTGATCCTTATTTTTCTTTATCCTTAAAAAACTTCTAACCATCCTAGAACTCTTCTTAGTGTTTTACACTTCTTTAGCTTCTAGATATAGCCTTAAATTGCCAAAAACATGTGTATCTCGCATTTTACAGCTTTCCAATATTACATGATCATGCAAATTGCATAATCATGCAAGGAAGTATGATCATGGTAGGTCACAATTATGCACATGCACAATCATGACAGAGAGGACAACTTCATCATGATTTCACCGGCTTGTCTCCATCTTTCTCTAGGGGTTTCTAATTCAACTCAACAATAAGATGCATCAAATAACCCTTAAAATAAGATTAAAATTTTTCCCTACATAAGTAAACACATAAATACTGAAAAGAACATAAATATATGCCATAAACACACAACTATAACTAAAAAAACTAGAAAGCATAGCCTAATACACACCTATAATGTGAATTATGAAGAATCAAATTCCAATAGCATCCTCGAAGATGATGTGGGAAATGATTTAAGGGCCATCAAATTAAAGAATCATAATAAAAATGGACAAGATAGATTGCTAGAATATTCCTTCTGTCTTATGAGAATATTTCTTCATTGGTGATGATAAGATATGTTCAAAGTTATGTCAAAAGATAGATTTGGAGATAAAAGGGCACACTAAAGCAAAATTATTATAAAAAAAGGAAAAATACCTTTAGAATAATGGAAAACAATTTAGTAGTAAGGGTTAAGGGTGAAAGACACTAGCAAAAATGAATGATTGAAAAACATGGTGATTTTGGCATGAAAAAATCCTAAATAATAACAACATCACAGAGAAAAGCAAGCAAGAGTGAGTTCACTGGCAAAAGTAAATGGAAAAGAACAATTTATAAGGAGAAAAAATGGGAACAATGATGAAGGCAGAGAGGAGATACGAGCATAAGGGTGATTCGGGTTTTTGAAATGGCACCATTTATGCATAAGAATCGTCCTTTAAAGATGATTTACGATGAGTATAATGGCACCATTGAAGGGCACTCCTTATTTTCCAAATGTATGGTATAATAGTAGTTTTGTTTGACTATAATGGGGTTATTTAAAGGAGCTACTAATGATCCATAAAAAAAATTTCTCCTATTTTCCAATGTCTTAATTCTACCTAAATATTCCAAATTTAAGGACTATATAAAAATAACTTGATTATAAATTTAAGGTCCATTTGTTTCAGCTTTCAATTCCAATTTTGGTTTTTATTTTTGTGTATTTTCATTGGGTTTATGTTTTTTTTGGGGTTTTTGTGCTAGTTTCTTAAATTTTTGTGTTTAGAAAAATAGAAAAACTAAAACCAAAAGGGAAGCTCAACCAAACAGCCTTTTAGCTCACTTAAATATGTTGAACTTTAAACATTAAACTAAGAAATAATTGAAAAACATTGCTTAAAGGGAACCAAATAAAATGACAAAACTAAAGAGATGAACTAAAAAGACATAACTATTAGGTTGCCTCCCATATGCACTTCTTTAAGGTCATTTAGCTGGACCCTACTTTTATAGAATTTAAAATCTCTTTCTAGATTCATAGTCTAAAACTTCCTTTTCATTTTCATAATGACATGCCACTAACTTGTTACTCACTACACCTACCAGTGAAATCCATTATGAACCTCCCTTATAATTTATGAAGCACCATTGCAAAATCATGGTATACAACTCCTTACAGGTGATCAAAAATTATAAAACCAATAAAATATTGTAACTAATTCAACTAATTTCCTTGTTTCAATTGCCAAGTTGTGACAATAAACATCTAATTTTTTGTGATTGGCCTTGCTTCTAGATATGCACTCTCTTATTATCCCACGAAATGCCCATTTTGACTCCTCTTAGAGATGTTATTCATGATAAACTTGTGAAAGTTACTTAAAGTAGGATTTATTAAACCAAGAGTAATCTGAATGTACCTTATAACTAGAGGTATAGATGTCATCCCATTGATCGTTGTTGTCCATGCAACCATTTTCCCATTCGTAACCTGAAGCTCCTTTATTTAGTGGTAAAACCTTCATTTTCTATTTTATATAGAAAAGCTTTCCAAAATGATTACCATTTTCTCTATTGGATATTTTTTAAAACTTTTATATTTAATTCAAACTATAGCTACCCTTTCGTTGTAAATAAATGGAAAATGACCATAAACCCACATAAGTGTCGTTATCGAACAATAAAGAAAGATAACCTAAACTTTTTAAGATAGACTGATAATAGTTTTAAGTACATTATTACGTTTATGGTTTTATAAGGAATGACTAGGGTTTCTTTAAAATTCATATTAAATTAGACTTTAATTTTCACATTTGAACCTTAAAGTTTGTTAAGTTTTATAATTAAGTATAACTTAAATTTATATATATTTTTAGTTATTCTATATACGTGATCAATTTGTTTTATAAAATGTTGCCATTATTTTCAAATTGTAATTCTAATTCAATTTTTGAATTAGATAACTTAAATTTTATTTTATTTTATCTTTAATTCTTTAATAAAACAATTTATAATCAATTAATAATTTATAATCATAGGTCAAGATTAATGTCGGACAACATATTGTTACCACCTACACAATAGTGTCAAAATTTCAATGATTATATTTTCATTACAATTATTCAACAAAATGGATTGACAATATGATAACTACGTAAGAAAGAAAAGAAACAACATAAGTGTAAAAAACTATTAACAACTTTAATCTCTAATGCACGTAATAACCCGATTATAGGCTATTAATGTCTTTACTTTAATCTTGTTATATCACTTTGAATTCAAAGAGTCTTGTAGTCTAAATGTATTTAGTAAGACAGTATCTACATTCTAGTTAAGGTTACAAATTCCTATTCTTATGCCTTGAAAAATGCTCAGGTTTCTTTACTAACAAATTACCCAAGTTATATTCCCTAATGGAATTTTACACATCATGAAGTCCCAATTCTTGTATTAATGTTGTTGTTTAAAGTAATCATAAAAATCATATAAACCAGAAGCTATTGAGGTTATATTGCATAAACTTTGAATCTAGTTCCAAGAGCAAGCTAACTATTTACATTTAAAAATATATAAGAAATGATTTCTTTCTTTTCATCATAGAAGACACAAGAGGTACTAACATCAAGGAATTTGTTCAACCTATCTAAATTGTTGATCTTACCAGTCAATGCTCACAATAGTATAAAGGATACACAAGTATAGGTCTACTTTAGCCAAGCTATATTACTATAGTAGAACTTAGGTGAACACAAATCTTAACATACTGTAGCTATAATAAGATAGGTAGGTAAGTACTCAAAGCTTTAATCATCATACCATTGTCTAGTATACATCTTCTAATGTTATTTAGTTTAGTGATTTTATTAAGAGGCCCCATGTTAATATAGTTATCATGCTAGAAGGAGATAATATTTCCACAACTAAACTTGTAAAAGAAATCGATTTTCCTTAGTTGACTTATTACGAGCAATTTAACTATAGTCCAAGAGGACTTGTACTTTGGTTGAATATTACAAAAGCGAATATTGAAAAAATAAGTAGCTCATTCTATCTAAAACAAAAGGGCATGTTTGTTAACCAAAATTCTTAAAAAATTTTAGTGCTGCGCACTTTATTTCTAGTTTTGATAGGAATAATTCCCAAGCATCCTTTAACTTTTAGTAGACACAGATCATTCCATTTCACTTTTTCCATAATTATCTAAGTACTATCGCTAGACCTTAGAAACCTCTTCATCAACTAGTCTATAGTCTTAACTTTGATAATTGGGGGCACAATATGTGAGGTCCAATACACAAGTAAAATATTAATTATAAAATTTATAAGCTACAATGTTTTTACAAAAAGACATTGACTTGTTACACCAATTTGATAATCCTTTTTTAATTCAAACTAAGTGGTGATGAAACTTAGTAGTGATTAGCCTTTTAGAACGGATTGGAATTCCTAAATATTTCAGGGGTTGTCTAGAAACTTTAAGAGCAATAATTACTAATAGCAAGTTGAAAAATTTTCAAGCATATGTGGGCTATTTTCAATCCATTTTGTTGGTCCTATATAGCACCTAAGAGGGAGTCAATTAGTTTCTTAAAAATTTCTTCTATGTTTTTAAACCTAAGTCTTTTGGCAACTTAATTAAACACAGAAGCTAAACAATAATTTAATTAATCAAAATAACAACAATAATTTAAGCAATATAAAATAAATTCTAAAAAAGTAAAAGAGAAAGGGAAGAGAGATACAATCTATTTATTCTGGTTCAGACCAGTCCACTTTCTCCTACATCCAGTCTCCAACAACACTATTGAGATTTTTACACTATGCAAGTAAAATAAATACAATGTTAGATTTACAATCCTTTTTCAAGGCTCAAGGATAATCTTTCACTCTCCCTTTTGAGGCTAAGGAATAACCTATTACTCCCTTTTCTAATGCTAAAGGATAACCTCACAACCATCTTCTTTTTTAAGGCTTAAGAATAGCCGTTACAAAAAATCACTCACAATTTTCACCATGAACTTACAAATAGCCCCAAGAAAGCTCAATTAACTTGTACAATTCTTTCACACTTTTTCTCATGCATAAACCAATCCTAAAAAACCTATTTATATATATATTGAAGCCTTATAACAGTTTATAGTTGTTACCTAATCTTATAATTCATTAAATGTGATATTTGTTGCAAAATGTACCTCGTGCAAAGTTATTGTTGCCTTTTCATTACCCATTCGGTCGACCTATCTCTCATTTGATCTACCTCTAGATTCATTTAGTTGACCTATAGCTTATTAGGTTGACTTGTGGGTCATTCGGTAGACCAATGTCCTCATTCAGTCGAACTATGACTCATTCAGTTCACCAAACTCCCTTGATGCCCTAGCTTGTAACACCACTCAGTATTTTCTTGATATCTTCTTTATTATTTATCTAATTGCCATAAAATTTGGCAATTAGCTTTTTGACACATTTTTTCTAGCATCTTGTAATATTTCATAGTATTTAGAGCTCTAACAGTGTGCCTAATTCATTTCCAAAATTAGTTGTACAGATTATGGAGCTCAACTGAGCTTGTTCAATAATCTAAGTTCCAAACTTTGTCTAATCGAAATCAGACAATCTAAAACTAATTCCATTAGCCTCTTAACATAAATACTCACTCATAAACCTATTAAATTATACTTTATCAAGGCTCAACATACATGCACTTCATGACTTGATTTCTTCAAACCTAACTTAACACACAATAAACTCCATAATTAATTAATAAAAATACTTTTTCATTACCAAAATAAAGTTAGAACCAACCCTTGGTTCCACAGAATGGTATTTTAAATTCCCTATACTAGTTTATTACATGCTTTATGAGCATTGTTAATACCTTATTGGCTTAAGGAAAAAGGTAAGTAAAAATTATATCACCTTGCCCTAAACTCGTAGCACTCTTAATGTCATGAGAGGGCTCTATTAACAAGGATGATATAAGAGACAATGGTGATGCATTGTACTATCCATTTAATAAATAACTAGGGGAAGATAAAACTCCTCTTGTATTCTTCATAAGCATCAA
The DNA here is from genome assembly GCA_028565735.1 of Pinacopodium congolense. Classification (NCBI taxonomy): domain Eukaryota; kingdom Viridiplantae; phylum Streptophyta; class Magnoliopsida; order Malpighiales; family Erythroxylaceae; genus Pinacopodium; species Pinacopodium congolense. The sequence continues at coordinate 8,113 of JAOXYD010097491.1, read as the reverse complement.
TCAATAAAATCAAAGGATTTTTGGATTTATATTCTAGTAATACATTTGCTACTTATTTCCTTACAATTGTAGTTCTTAAGAAATTCTTGAGCACGCATAATATTATCTTTGATGGACTTCCCTCTCACGAGAACATCATAGGAAGGATCAATGTACTGACCTGTCACTTTATTAATTTTATTAGTTAGAAGATTAAAGATATTCTTGAAATTTGTTATAGCATGAAATTGCCCTAAATTTGTTAATAAGAATGGGACAACATATCGTAGGAATTAAAAAAACATTGTCTTCGTGAGCTCCTTTAAAATTCTACCTTGTTAAAAGAATTCCATTTCCAATTTAGTTATAAGTCTCTTAGAGGTTATGAGTTTTTTTTTTTTTTTTTGGAGAAGAAAGCATCCAGCTTATGAAGACCAAGTGTTTTGTTTGGCTCAAGTGAAAACAAAACCTACTCAAGATCTATCTCATTGAAAGGATTGATTAAAAGTTCAAATGCTTTAGAAAAGATTTAAACATAAAGAAAGGATTGCAGATTTAATATTAATGAGAGACTAGAAGAGGAAGCATTATAAATTTTGGAAAGGTAATTCATAAATTTCTTTCTCAATTTAGTTTTTCTAGTTATCATTAATCTTTCATCCTTCTATAATGTTACAATTTTATTAATGTTTTGCTTAGACATCATAAAATTATAAAAGAATTTGGAATTTTTATCCTTATCCTTAAACCATTGAATCATAATCCATTGTCTCAAAAGCAAGTGGCGGCCTTCTAAAGCATGACTATAAATAATCAAAGATTGTTTCTAGGATGAAAATAAGTGCTCATCATCTTGGCAAGAGTAAAGAAGATCATGTACCCTTGAGATTTCAGTCCTAAATCTAGAAACTATTAAAGGTTTGTTTCCAACCTTCTTTCCATAAAAAAAAACTTATCTTTCACCTTCTAGAGTCTTATAGCATAAACCTTTAATGATAGTTTAACTAAAACCCTTTAAGTCAGCCAAATAACTGCTAAATCTATAGTGATAATTTCTTTTTTGGATGTTGTGAATATTCTACTTTAAAATTGGAGAATTCTTAGAAGTAGACTGATTGAGTTTTGATGTGTTTTTCCCTATAAACTTTTACATCTATCTAGAATTAGCTAATGCTCTAACATATTTTTTCCTCTTGAGCCATTCGCCTTTTTAATCATTCATCAAAGTGAAAAAATTGCATTCGATTTTGAGAATAGTTAACTCAATATAACTAGCAATTCTCTAAAATCGTGTATGTAGTTCCTCCAGATTAAATTTCCTTTAGCTTCTAATAGATGTATGATGTTATTAAACTCACCAATGAAGATCCACATGGGGTTCATATTAGACGCTAAGTTTCTCATAATCTTCCATAGTGAAACTCTTTAGAAAGCATAATTGAAAGCAAATCATAAATTACTTGAAATCTAATCCTTATCGGTCTTATTATAATAGATAGATTTGTAAGTTGATATGCTACATTAGTATGAATAAACTTAATGAAAGTGGGACCATAGGCTACAACCAATCATCCATAACAATGAAATTGGTGATTTGAAATAATCTGACAATGCTTCTTTAAAAAGCTGAGGTTCTTGCATAAAATACCAATCAAACTAGGTTTAGTAGAGATGAGGAAATCCAACAAAGCTGGCTTCTTTATAGGGCTATTAATCCCTCCATGTTCCATGATATGGGGACATTAGTAAGGAGAACCCAGTCCCTTCTTCTTATCTAATCTATTTTTAGTATAATTTCTTAAATTATTCGCTTTGATACTGCATCATGAGTATCTAGGAGATGGTTTAAGATATATTAATCTTTAGAATGAGGTTTTACACTAGGTCCTAAGCTATTCTAAACTATTTGGAGTTTTATAGAGAAGCACTTTATTGAGTTCAAAAACCTAACCAAATTAGTGATGCCTTTGTCAAGATGATTTTTAACTTATCTTACCTTTTATGAAGAATTAGCATGTACCTTTTTTTGCAATAAAATTTCCTTTTGCAATATTTCCTTTGACAAGTTTCTATGATTCCTTCTTTAAATTAACTATTAGTTCATTCATTCCTTCCTGGATCAATTCTTTACACTCGCAAGTTAGAAAGATTTTTCCTATAAGCTTCCAAATTCCTTTGTGAATATTAACATCAAGTTTATAGGATTAAGAAATGATGGCCATGTCCTCAAACATGTTATCACTCTTATCCACTCTCATAAGGATTATCTATAAAAGAGGTTGTTAGATATTAGCTAAAACACAAAGTCTTACTTAACTAACTTTCTTCATGTTTGCTGTGGAGTCATCGAAGCGAGGGGGTTTCCTAGTAAAGCTTTCTAGATAGCTAAGTCCCTGCATGGCCTAATATTTAGTGGAATGTTATGGATATTATTCTATAAAGGTACCTACTTAAACTTTAATTCACATAATCTTGCCTCATGCTTCCATTTTTAAATGAAAATTGACTTATAATTGATATGCTATGGACCTATTTTGAGTATCTTTTGTGCTTATGGGGAAGTCTAAAAATTGAGAAAAGGGCTATCATTATTGAAAAACCTAAAACTTGAAAAAAAAAAGGGCTATCTTTATTAAAACGAACCTTACTCATACTTGTTTGTCTTCATTATTGAGCTACCCATCTATTCATCAATGGAAATGGGGGCCTCTTTCCTAAGAAGAAACAATTAAAAGTGTTCCATTTGGAAACCCCTTCCTTGAACATATGCATATGGTGCGTAATAGTATGCTTTCCTTCAAATCCTAAATAATGGCAATGCTAGAGTTTTGGAGATAAGCTAGTGTCTTGTAGAACATGATTCCCAAGTTTTTACTCGAGGGCTTAATAAGAGGTGACAATATGTTGGATATTCAAGGAGCTTAGAAACATTGTAGGGGTGGTAGTACGATAGTTTAAAAAGGAAAGGCTTTGAGCAAGTTAAAAGATGGAACCTTTGGTAATAATACCTCTAAGACAAGGTGATAAAAATGGAAAGACCTTAAGTGAATTAGAATCAATGTTCAACATATTTTTGAAAAGGCAAAAAGAAAAATTCCAAGAGGCTAAAAAGAAATGTTAAAAGTTGTCAAATAAGGAAGGTAAGTAAGCAAGAAAATTTGAAAGGAGAAACAAAGCAAGAGGGTAAAATGAAGAAAAAAGTAGATGGAGCTAGGTATAAGAGGCAAGGATTCAAGATACAATTCAATGAAAATGACAAAGGATGAAGATTTGGACTAAGACACGAAGCATGGAATGGAAGAACTAAAACAAAAGTTAGGAAGTGAGAAAATGTTGAAAGCAAGGGATGAATAGTTGGAATAATAAGAAACAGAGTGAAACAAGTGGTTAAGGTAGACAAAAAGAGGCAAGACTCATCATGAAAAGAGTAGGAATAGATAGCAAGGAATAGGCATGCATGAAGATTGCATTAAAAAAAGGCATTACTTGCTCTAGAATCCGCCTGTAATGCTTTAACTAATTTCCAAGTTGTTTAATTTAACTTGTATGTATAGTTATAATCTATTATTTAATCCTTTCATCATCCAATGTTCTAGCTAAACATTAAATATGGAATTAATGTCTATTTCATTTAAATCTATTAATCTTCATTTTTTTATTAATAATAGAGTAATAATTTGACATTTGAAAACAACCTTTTCAAATCTTAGTTGACTATAGTTACAAAATTCATAAATCATTACTAATGAAGAATTGTACAATATTCTCCCCCTTTATAATAATTTGATGAATTATTTATTAACTTATTTATCAATATCCATATAGTTATTACTATATTAATGTACTATTGATTTATTAGAAAATAAGAAATATTTAAAAGTTATTAATAGTAGCATCGAATTGAAAATGAAGCGTGATAAAAAAAAGAAGCAGTAAACTGAAATAAAATTACATTCTATTATACAATCCAAGTAAGAGAGAAAATGTAATTAAGGTTTTAAATGTAGATTGCTTTTGCCGTTACACCTGCAATATGGTAGTGGGGTCTCAGTTGTCATAGTGTTACCTTGAAATCATAAGGTGATTTGATTTCATAAATTGTCACAAGTAAGGTTTTATTCACTTCTTAAAATAAAACATAATAATATGAAATTAAAAGATTACTTAAAAATAAATTTTTTGATAAATTAAAATTTAAAAATTTGTCAGTTACAATGTAAATAATCTTTAATTTAACACTTATATAACAAGGAATCTACAATGTAGCCATAACCTTTGTCGCATCCACCAACTGTGCTATAAAATTTCAACACTTTGTTCTTAATTTGATCTTTTATCACCAAATTAATCGGTTGCTATAGTATACAAAAGTGAATCAATTTAACATCTTTTATGATTTTTTTTAATGAATTGAATTTTAGTTGTAATATGTTTGCTTTGCTTCTTCCTTAGCGAATTCATAAGTTTGAAAAACTATTAAAGGAATTATTATGGAAAAAATGTGTTATGGTTCTATGCTAGATAAGGCACTCACTTATTATTTGTTCTCAACATAAACCAAATTTAGAGCCAAATAAAAGAATATAACATATTTTATTGTTCTATTCATTTAATGAACAAGCTAGATCATTGTAAACATAAAATGTGATATTTAAAATATCATTTTTGAAAAACATGACGATGATGGCTTAAATATATTAAGAAGTCCTTTAGCAACCACAAGGTCATGTTTGTTTAGATGGTGCATGTAACAAGAAATTAGGCACCACAAAACCAAAATATCTAGTCAAAAGTAAATGAGATACAAGCAGCTCTTGATGTAATTTTAGAATACCACTCAAGTGTCATTTTTTAACCTTATATTCCAATGAAACTTTATTATTACAATTTAAGAAATCATTAACACGTTTTCAATTCAATAAACTTGTTCAACTTGTACCTCTGCTAATTTACTTGATTGACAAGATGTAATTACACTTTAATGGATTTTCAAGTCAAAGTTCAATCTAAATGCTTGTTTTAAAAAGCATAAAACTTGATTGGTAGAATAAAGGTATGCATAAATTTTTCTAAAAAAGCTTCCTCATATAAAATGATTAACATAGTTATACTATTTTTTATAATGTATGGTTAAAATAGCTAGTCTATTATTTAGAAAATTTTCAAATTTGTATTTTTAATAGTCATTTATTTGAGATGTTTTATTAAACAATATAAGTTTTTGAATTGAAGTTTTCTAAATGCAAAGAATATAAACTACACATAGTATTGTAGAAGCATTACAAGCTTGGTATAATAAACTTATTGATGAAATTAAGATGTGCTAATGAATGTATTGTGGTATGCATATATATATATATATGAACAACATAATTTGTATTGTTAATACTTATGTATTGATTAAATCATTTAAAGAGATCATGATAGATATCTGTGTTATTTTTTAATTTAAAATAATTTCTTAATATCAAATGAAAATATTATTGCAGATAAATTTAAAATTTTTTTAGCTTTTAATCATAAAACACCTAAGAGGAAAACGTGATTGAAACCAAAGTTCACTTAATGAAAATTTATAAAACGCCTTAAAATAAATACATTTATATTGTGTAACCTATAAAATACTTTAAAATAAATACATTTATACAATGTAACCTATAAATATTATCAAACAAGAAATTGTCTCGCAAAAGTAAACTAGGACTTGCTACGAGGTATTTTTAATCCATATATAATGAGAAAGAAAATATTAAAGCATTCCTAGCCTCTTCAAACTGGTAAATGTGCAATCTTTGATGTCTAGTTAATACATTAAAGCTCTTAATCACATAATGCAAGATATATATATATTTATTTATAACAAACTTATTAGAAATTATTTAGTAGAAACCAAAAACATTTAAGAGAAGAGGTTAGCAAGGAAATTTATGATTTATAGTAGTTTAATCCTCTTTAACCTTTATCCACACCATAAGCTTGCTCATGAATTGTAAATCCTCTATAGCTCTTTGTTACTAGATCTATAATTCTCTATAAGAAAAGTACTAAGATATCTAGATAATATGCACAAATCACTAGAGTAATGTTTTCTTAGTCTAAAACCAAAAAATCAATGTATAGACAAACTTTGATTTTGTTATAGCATTTGTTGTTCTTACTTTCCCTTGTTTTTCTTATGTGTGTTGTTTTAAAGGTGGAGCGTTATTTTTGCTCCTAAACTTATACCAATTTATAGGATTATTCCTTTTTGTGCATTATAAAATACAATCATTTTCACCTTAAAATATGAGCCCAATTCAGTTAACATATTTAATATAAATATACTATTTGTAGAAAGAATAAATTCACTTTCTTGACTAACCTAGTTCAATTTAATCTGCTAAAAAAAAAACTCATCCCAAGACCATTTTCAATCCTTCATGTTCCTTTAATGATACTTTATCTTATTATCATCACACTTTATTTCTAGTAATGTAAATACATCTTGGAATCATTCAAGTAACAACATAAACACCTCGAAAAAACCTTCCAAATCAATAAATTTAATTGATATTTTTTAAATATTCAGTACAAATTGAAGGATATTAACTTATTCTTCCTCAAAATAAATGACTACTTACTTAAACATGTCCTTTTCATGAAAATTTGGAATCCATAATACATAAAAAAAATTTATTAGTAGTTTAATATTTTTAAGTAAGTAATGCCTTAAATATTAAACCACTTGTATGTGAATGTTTAAAGGTTCCATAAAAAAAACTACGTGATAAGAATTATAATTTTCTAATAAAACTTTTACTTTTCTTGAAGGAGATTCCAAAGTAAAGCCTAATTTTTGATGGAGTGGTTCATTGGAATTAATGTTAGTGGTCAATTTGATTGCATTTTGATTAATTAATTGATGAATGATGCACCTAATTGCATGTTTAATTAGTTGATATATGTGCGTATTTTTTTAATTTTCAATATATTGATCAAAATTAGAGAAATTGTGCAAAAGAATCAAAGTTTGACTTAATTACCAAACATTAACGTGGGTCTACAAACCCATGGTTAAGGATGATTGTGGTGCCACTTAAGGATGATCAGCCCCAAGGTTAAGAAATCTAAAATCGTCAATCAATGACAGGCTACATGGCACCGTTATGCATCAGTGAGTGTGCCATTGATGTGTCAATCAACAATATTGTTGATTGATTGCAAAACCAAACTCAATTTTATGCTCAAAACAGCAAGTATATGGGTCGTAACTTGTAGTAAAAAATAGATATCAATATCAAAGAAATTGTATCTAAACACCTTATCGATTTTGGTTACATTTTGTTTAAGAAACCTATTTATAAAAACTTAAAAATAAAAATAAAATGAAAACAAACTAAAGAGAAAGGAAAACAATGCCACTAAATTCAAAACCACAAACTGATGCTCGAAGAAAATTAAGATTGAAACTAAAACTTGTCGTTATCCTTATTTGCTCCCCTCTGTATTGTTGATTCAATTTATATTTGTCCCAAGATTTCGTAATATTTTATCTACCATCTTTCAAGGCACAACTAAATGTCACCAGTTAAAAAATATAGGATTAACCTTGGGATCTCTCGACATACAAAGCCTTTCCTAAACATTCAACGAATATGAAGCTATCTTATAGGCAGTATATCAAAATGTTAAAATCTCTTCATAGCACATTAATAGCTTGTTATCCATAAGTCTATTAAATTCCAACTCTTGTTGTTCATCTGACATGGATTACCCAACTCACTCTCTTGATTTATTGTAGGGATTTGTTTATTGATTAGTTAATTGCAAAACTAAATTCCCTAGTTTTATGCTCAAAACCGCAAGTATATAAGTCATATTTATAGTAAAAAATGGATATCGATCTCACGAGGATTGTATCTAAACACCCTATCAATTTGGCTTACACTTTGTTCAAGAAATTGATTTAAACAAATAAAATAAAAATAAGTAACTAAAAAGAAAATAAATTGGAAGCAAAAGCAAGCAACACAACCAATCGCCAGCACTGAAAACTAAAATTATGAGAAAATAAGATTTAAGAATAGGACTTGATTTATCTAATTTATATTTGGCCCACGATTTCCTAATATTTTAGCTACCCTCTCACAACGTA
>JAOXYD010097480.1:0-11828 GCA_028565735.1 Pinacopodium congolense | reverse complement strand
TAAGAAGCAATGAAAACGAAGCATGCTAAAACTAGCAAAAATACGCTTCCCTAGGTAATCAAACCTGGTCAAAGCTAGGTCCAATGTGAAGCAAAAATACGCTTCCCTAGGTAATCAAACCTAGTCAAAGCTAGGTCCAATCCTGGTCACAGGGTCAACAAACCTAGTTAAACATTTTCCTAGCAGATCAAGTTCTGGTCAAAGAGTCAACAAACCTAATTAAAGCTAGTGAAAACCTGGTCAAATCTCATCAAACATTCGTCTAGCCGAGGGATTAAATTCGCAAGTCTTCTCAACTATTCTAAAAAAAACACAGCCAAATAAAAAAGAAGCACAGAACGCAGCACAAGGAGGAGAATATAACAAGTTTCCCTAAGAAACAAAAGAGACATTTCAGAACAAAAACAAAACTAGGTGAGATAAAGAAGAGAACAACGTCACCTCCTTCCAATAAGAAGAACTTCCTCTCAAAGCCAAAGCCAAGCTCCAAATTTCAACATAGAGACCTGAGATTCAAGCATTAAGAGTCCCATTAAGTATTCATTTTTTTTATTTTTAGAGAAAAAAGGGAAGACAACTACTGTTATATTTATTTTATTTGTGTTTTCCTTAATATGTTTTGTATTTTGAAGAACATGAATATGGTTTAATCTATTTTTATTATAAGTGGCTAAAGTATTTACGGTTTGTTGTTTGAACTATTTTTAAACCTTTGGTTTTTAATTTAATATTATAAATATTTTTGTTATTGATTGAGTAAATCTTGCAATAAATTGACATAGTGAGCTTAGTAATCTGTTTTACATGTTGAACAAAAGCTGGCATTTAATAGACCTATAGGTAACAAGGTATTAATATATTAAGAAGAGAATTCAACATATTGATATACTGTTTAAAGGATAGCTTCATATCTTATTGAATATTTAGGAAAGGCTTTTCATGTCGAGAGATCCCAAAGTTAATCCTAAATTATTTAATTAGTGACATTTAGTTGCACCATGAGAGAAGGTAGTTAAAATTTTAAAAAATCTTGGCCAACCATAAATTCAATCAATAAATAAGAGGGGAAAAAATAGGGATAATGACAAGTCCTAATTTTTAATCTTGATTTTCTCTGAGCTTTAGGTTGCAATTTTGGAGTTGGTTGCAATGTTTGCTTTTATTTGTTTTTTTTATTTATCTATTGACATTTATTTGAATCGGTTTCTTAAACAAAGCATAACCTAAATTGAGTGGTGTCTAATTACAATCCTCATGGGATCGATATTCGCTTTTTACTACAAGTTACAACTCGTATACTTACGATTTTGAGTGTAAAACTAAGTTTGGTTTTACAATCATTAAAGTTTTTGGCACCATTGCTAGGTATTGTTTGTTTAGCATTTTGCTTGGTTTTGATAACTTTGATTTAAGATTTTTTGATACTTTTCCTTATGTATTTGTAGGTTCATGAACACAACGAGCACACGAAGTTTTACCGAATTTAGTGACGATGAGTTGTTTCAACTAATAAGGCATGAACGAGAGTTGAGAACAGTTAAGCACTAATACAAATACAAAGAAATATGGTGGAAGAAGGAGAGAAAGGAGGAGTCGAGAGGACATTGATGGACTACAGGAGGTAGAGGCACAATAAAAAAATTTTGAGATGAAGCCTAAACTCCTAGACATACTTCAGAGCATTGTATAGTCTATGGATTGTCCAATGAACATCCCAACGATTATTTAGCTAAATTTTTGGAAATCGATAACACCTTTAAGTTTAATAGGATGTCAGATGATGTTGTGACGTTAAGGCTATTTCCACTGAATTCAGGGCAGACCACTACTTGGGAGCAGCTCACCCAAGCATTCGTAGCTAAATACTTTCCCTTGACCAAGATAACAAGAATCATCAAGGAAATCACAAATTTTCAATAAAGTGACGGGGAGTCTTTATATGAAGCTTGGGAGAGGTTTAAAGAGTTACAAAGAAGCTGCCACCATCATAACCTTCCAAGAGAGTTCCTATTGAAAATATTTTACAATGGTGTTAACCAAACCGCAAGAGGAATTATTAATATAGCTTTTGGAGGTTCTTTGATAAGGAAAATTATTGATGTAACTCATGATCTTTTAGAGTAGTTATCAAGAAATAGTTGTATATGGGCAAATGAGAGGAGTAGGCAAGGATACAAGGAGCAATGAGGGATGATACCGATTGACAAGGTGATTACTCTTCAAGAACAAATTTTTGCCCTCACCAAGAAATTAAGCAACTTCTAGGGTACATCTTCCTTTTTTGTTAACACTTTGCAGTTTAGATGCAACTTATATGGGCAAGATAACCATGGAAAAGTATAATGTTTCTTGTTGGGAGCTAGTGGCATAGAATAGGTAAATTACTTAGGCCAACCACAAAAGGTAACAATCTATATTCCAATATTTATAATTTGGGGTGGAAAAACCATCCAAATTTTTCTTACAATACTAAAAATTCAGGTAATCAAGTGAGCACAGAAGGACCTCCTAGATTTCAATGAGATTGATTAAGATCCTTAGAGAACCAGATGGATAAGATGCTGGATGTTTTACGTGCAAAATTTGAAGCCGGGAGGAAAGCCAAAAGAGGATGGAGACAAAGTTTGATCAAATAGTAAAGAATCACACTTCATTTTTCCATAACTTGGAGGTTTAAGTAGGTCAACTTATTAATGCTTTGTCTTCTAGAAATGTAGTTAACCTACTAAGCACTACTGAGTCCAATCCAAGGGAGCAAGTGAAGGCCATCAGAGTTATAACTGTAGAAGAAATAGAGGAGCCAAGGGAGAAAGTTGAAGATACAAGTGATAAACGTCAAGCTAGGGAGGAAAACTAGCAAGAGGAGAAGCCCTACATCCGTCCACCACCTTATAACCCAAGAATTCTATATCCATAAAGGCTCCAACAGAATTCAACAGCTGCATAATTATCTAATTTCTTTAAAAGCTAATGAAACTGTCATGTTTGGATGCCATACTAAATATGACCGAATATGATAAGTTTCTATTGGATATCATAACTAATAAGTGGACTTGGGATGACAATGAAACAGTTGAATCGATAGGGGGTTGAAGTTCATACATCACAATCACATGCCATCCAAGATGCAAGATTTAAGGAGTTTCACTATCCTTTGTATTATTGGTAACTTGGAATTTTCTACATGTTCATATGATTTAGGAACAATTGTTAACTTAATGCCCTTATCTGTTTTCAGGAAATTAGGGTTAGGTGAGGTGAAGCTGACTTCCATGCTCATACAACTGGTAGATTAAACGATTAGGAAGCCATATGGAGTTGTAGAAGATGTATGCATCAAAGTAGATAAGTTTTTTATTCTTGTTGATTTTGTGATGCTTGATTTTAAGGAGGATAGAAACTGTCCATTTATCCATAGTAGACATTTTATGAACATTGGTAAGGCTTTGATTGATGTCCATAAGGAAATGTTAATCCTTCACATTGGTGATGAGCATAAAGTATTTAACATGGGTAAGAAGTTGAAACATACAATGAAAAGAGATGCTTGTGTGAAGCTAAATATGATTGATGAGTGAAGAAAGAAGGAAGAGATGAAGTAGGAGGGAAAGGAAGATTTGAAAGATGAAGGATTTAGGAAGAAGGAGAGTTTGGGTGAATGGTTGAAGGAAGAACCTTTAAGAAAAACAAATGCCCTTACCCTATTTTCCTTTCTAAGACCATTGAAACTTAGGTTATAATCCTTACTTGTAAACTTGAGATATGCCTATTTGAGTGAAGAAGAAACACTACTCATGATTACTTTGAGTCAATTAACTTTAGAATAAGAGAAGAGGGTAGTTAAGGTGAGAAAGAAAAGGATTAAAGTGAAGTTGAAGTTGTTCCCTTCTAGATTCAAATTTCAGGGGAGAGGATCTTTTGAAGTTCATCAAGTATGGGAAGGTTGGAGTGAACACTTCAAGAGAGAAGAATTCAAGGCTATTAGGCATCACAGCAAGTTGTATCCTAGAGAATTTCCTTCTAGAGAAAGGGAAATACTATCTTTCCCTTCACTTGCTCTTTTAAGATTACACCTAGAATGGTCAAGCTAATGATCTTAGCTTAGCTTGTGTATTGGTTTTGCTTTAGTTTGATTGTTTTAGTGTGGTTTTGCTTTGATTTGTTTTATGTTTGCTTAGGTGACCTGAGGATTACTTGAAGATTTATTGTGCATCATAGCTTGTTAGAGGACTAATAGAAGTGAGGAAAAAGGTCTTATTTGACAAAGGACAAGAGGAAAAACACGCCACCACCATAAGCCTTTCTTACCCTTAATCTCTTGTGTTTTTCTTGTGTTTTGTGTTTTTTTTTTCATTGTGTTATTTGTTGGTTTTGTGTGTTTTCTTTTCCACATTGAGGAAAATGTGTTGTTCAAGTGTGGGGAGGTATTTTTTTCATTTTTTCATTTCAATTAGGATGTGTTGCATTTGTGATTGCATTGTTTACATTTTGTTACATAAGATGCATGTTTTAGGCATATTAGGGTCTTGTTTTGAGTAAGTAATGGAACATCACTTGAATCATTTTAGTTTATGTTGCCATGAGATTCGTCCATGCTAGTTAGAAAGAGATTGAATTCATTCATGAAATAATATTAGGTTTCTTGAATAGAAAGTAAACCATGCTGAATGATGGAAGTATTTCCTTGCATAAGCTTACTAAGAATTTGACACTTGAGCAATGAGGTAGTGCATAGAAGCATAATGGATTTTCATTTAAGCCCATGCGAGGAATTAAGCCTTAATGACTCCATTCTATAGTTATTTCAGTTCCTTGTATATGTGATCTTCCTTAAGTAATTACCTTTAAAACTTGCTTTGAATCAGTTTAAATCTAATAAATGCATGCTAGATAGAAATTATTAAGGCCCTTTTTGTGTTAACCCTTGAGTTAAATGACCTACCCCTTTATTATCCTTTGAAAACCCTATTGAGCCTTTAACCTTTTGTTTCTTGAAATCACCCCATTTTAAAACTTCAAATCCCATTCACTTACCCAATCACAAGTTTAGTAAAGTACTAAGTAATGCATTAGTTTGGGATTTTTGGCTACATTTTTTTTAGAGATGAGTTGAGCGATACTTTTACTATTAGAGCACATTACATTTAGTTTCTATTTTGTTCATTGTTTCTTCATTATTATATAAAAATAAAAAAACAAAGAAACAAAAAGGGGAAGAAAATATGGAAAAAGAAAAGAAAAGAAAAAGAAAAAGGAAGAACCTTTTAGTAGCGTCAATAAGTGCTGAGTAGTTAGTTTTATCCATGTGCATATCTCATAAGTTTATTTTGTTATCCCTTTGTTAACTTAGTACTTTATGAATGCTTGTGATGAACCTCTAAAACCTTTTTTACCCACCTTAACCTTAGCCATATTACAATCCGAAATAAAGTCCTTATGATCTATTTTTAGCATGTAATCAGTTTGGATCAAAATTAGTGTATTACCAAGCCTATAGTAGTATGGTTTCCTATAGAAAGTTTGAGCGAAACACTAACCATTAAACACTTGAGAAAAATGAGTGAAGATCATGAGGAAGATTCATTTTACGTTTATAATTATCCTCGAGCGATCATTTTATAAATTGAGTTTGCTTATGTGCACTAATGAAAAGTAGTCATGATATGTGTAGTAGCTTGACATTTGAGTTGGCTAAAGTTTAAGGGATTGCATGCTTTGATCTTTATGAAAATAAACTGATAGAATTGAATGGTTGTGATTTGTGTTTGATTTACTTGAGGACAAGCAAAGATCTAAGTGTGGGGGAGTTAATAGTTGTACTTTAGTATAGGTTTTTATAAATATTTGGCATGTCTTCCTTTGCATTTTAGGTTGAATTTGTTCTGTTTAAGGCTTATTTTATGTTTAATTTTTTAGCATGATCATCATTATTATTTATTACTCAAATTAAATTAAGAATTGCCAAATTTACTAACTAGCTAAGGCTTAGGACTTAATCGACTTAATTAGGCCATGTAATGGATTCGAATGCCTAATCTAAGGCCTTCAATAACTCAAAAAATTGACATGGTTAAGTTAATGGGTTGTCTCTAATGATCCTAAATTGAAGTTTGATTATTATTCAATTAATAGTGATTAGGCTTAATGTTTAAGAAATTCTAATTCTAAATTCCATATTCAAGATTAGTATCCTTATGATTAACCAAAGTAGATTTCTCATATTCTTGATTTAAACTTTGTTGTTCATTGATTTTTCTAATAATTAGAGTTGATCTTTTAAATCTTTAATCATCTTTAATCTCATCATAAAGTGATCAAGTCAAAACAAGCCCTAAGATCTCAAATAAAAAAATTTTAACACCAAAAAATGTGATAAAAACTCATTCAATCCATTTAAGAACTCACCCTTAGCAGATATTAGATTAAAAAATCATACATAAACAAGAAATTTTAGATTCATGCATAACTGCATATGTTCCTTACTTATATGAACAAAGAGAGTGAAATAAGTGAACAAAGGGTTTCAATCAACCTAGTAAACATCAGGAAATCCTTAAAAGAACCTAAAAATACAAAGAACAAGGTTGGAAAAGAAAAATGGAAAGAAAACCTAACTAAAGAAAGAAAAGAAAACATAAGCTGAATATCTAATTTGTAACTCTTAATCTATTTTAGCATGCATAAAATTAGATTATATGGCTTCATATATGGCTCAGCTTCAAGTGGACAAGTTCTAGCCAATCAGAATTGAAGAACCAATTAAAAATCTCTCGATTGCTACTCAAATTTCACTTGAAGAATAATTAAGTAGTGCCATTTGACAACAACCATTTAACTCCTAATCTAGACTTAAACATAAAGCTAGAATAGTTAAACATGGGATGCATTGAGACCCAATTTTTTCTTCTGTTCAATTACATTTTTTATTTTTTTACTCTATTTCAACTTCAATTTGATGTTAATCACTAAATTAAACATTTCAAGACAAAACAAAAAATTTTACTATAAAAATAATGGTGAATTTATATCAAAATGACAAGAAAAATCATATGAAATGAACCCTGATCAATTACCCCACTACTAAGCATTTTATTGTCCTCAAGAAAATAAAACCATAATCAATTTAAAAGTAACTTATAATTTTAGGAAAATAAACAATACATTAAACCATATCATTTAAACATTTCCTTAATCATTCATCATCAAACAAATCCTTAACATGCTTATTAGGCTATCAATTCAATGCATTTTCATATGAATTTGATTATAACTTAAGGTTTGTTTGCTCCAATTTGAGGTTAAATTTTTTTTTTACTATTTACATTAATGTGCATTAAAGATGGAAGTTTAAAAGAAGAGAATATCAAAGAAAATTCAGTAAAAAGTATGGAATTAGAAGTAAAATGACTGGAGTTATCACCTCCCCATTTAACTATCAATAGTTCATGTTCTACTTAATTTAGGGACTTAAACCTAACGGGAAACAGCACCATTTTACAACCTACCAAGTGTCGTTTAAGTAGTAATTGAGCTTTTTCTAGCCAGTTCTTAAATTTTGATTGGTTACAACTTCTCCATTTGCTTCCATCTTACTCTAAACATGTACATTGAGCTCTAAAGATTAAATTTACAGCCTCCACCACTAGAATTTGGCAGAAATCTCTGATTTAGTTTAGTTTTTCTCTTTTCTTCCTTTTGGTTAGGTTTCTATTTCTTGTTCTTTTTATAGCTTTTCTTTTTCTTAATTTTATGATATTTTAAGGGTTTCTAGGAGTTTTTAAGTTGATTAAAGGTTGTTTATCATTTTGTAAAATCATTTGGTGAAATCTAAACCCTTCTTTCACTTATTTCTTACTCTTTGTTCATATATGTTCAATAACTTGTAGTTCAATGCTAGAGCTATATTTTCTTACATATGTATGATGTTTAATATGAATTTATGCTAAGGACAAGCTGTTAAATGGATTAATTGAGTTCTTAAGACATGACTGGATAATAATCTTTGTTTATTTGAGTTCTTAATGCTTGTTTTAAGTTGGCCACTTAAGATAAGATGTTAAATAGTTGAGTCAAGGACCAATCACTTAATTCATTGGAAAACTGAAAGTAATATGATTTTTATCAATATATGACCATTAGTTGATTAATCATGATGGTACCAATCTTAGAACATGCCATTTTAGGATTAGAACTTATTAAACATTAAGCCTACTTCCTACTTCTCTAGATGGACCAAACCATGCAATAGGAATGTTATAGAAAAGGAAATGACTTAACCATAGCATAATGTTAGAGAAAAGGCAAGGACTTAGCCATAGATTTTTTTTTAAATTAATGAAGACCCTAGATTAGAAATCACAACTTTCAATAACCCTATTAAGGGATTTATGGCCTAATCTTTAGCTAATTAATCAATTTGGTAATTCTTAAGCATTTTGGAATTCATTGCAAGGTTTGGAAGTTTTTAGTCTAGTTAAGTTGCTGCAGCGTTAATTAATTTTGCAATCTTGATCTCTATAGATAATTGTAATCCAATTGCCCTTGTAATCACACTTTTCCCTATAGGTTTGAAATTTCAAAGTCTAAAAAATATTCCACTTTATTACTTGTTGACTAGGATACTTGCCTTATATGCTAGTTTTGAAATTGTTTTAAGCATTTGTGCAAGAATTACATGAAAATTAGTTGAGGATAAAATTAGTTGAGACAAATTAATAACAATTTTTTATGTCATTGCCGGGGAAAATTTTAGTCATGTTAGGAATATATCAGTGTTAAATACTCTTAGAGTGTAAATGTTGTTTTATTTGTTGCTTTGCTTTTTCTTATTTTTTTTTATGTTCTTATTTTCTGTATTTGGTTTTTGTTTAGTTTTTATGTTGAAATATCTTTTGGTGTGTAGCTTTAGTCATTTAAAAGATGTGGAAGCAATATGATCATTGGCAAGATTAATAATGGTATGAGCTAAAAGAAGTAAGTAATGAATATGTGAACCAGGAAGCATCATATCATAAATCATATGCTTTTGATTATTCACCACCTTACCATGATTATTCGTGGCAAAATTCATCTCATTTTGAAACATCTTTTTCTCCTTGTTAATCATCTCATGTTCGAAGTCATCCTGAGCCATATCTTATCCAGTTTAATGAATCTTCTTTCCATAATGTAAACATTAGTATCAATGAAAGATTTAACGAGGTAGCTTAGGAAATTTTATTTGATTGTAAAAGAAAGTAAGGTTAGGGACAAGGTTATTCTATAATTTCAATTATAGAGGCCCAAATGGAGCAATTAGAAAGATCGATTAGAAAATTTTCTCCAATCCACATGCATTAGATCCAAGTAACTTCGAATCTTTTATAATGCATAATAGCGAGAAAGAGTTTTAAATTTCTTTTGAAAATAATGATGATGGTATTATTTAAAGCATTAATGATGAAACAATTCTTAAAAATGTTGTAATTTTGAATGAAGTAATAGATAAGTCTATGGCTGATATAGTTAGTGCTGCAACCCATGACATAGGAGCCATTCCCTTTAACCAAGATGTTGTGCATGGCTTTAATGATAAGAGCTTTGTATTTTATTTCCTCAAAGGTAGGATTTGTGATGCTTTTCAACAACTAGTTAAAGGTGTAAGGACCTTTAGGGAGTTAGCTTCCCATATGGAAAGAATGGGTCAAATCAATTAGATTGGGAGCTAAATTTTTTATTATTAGGAGGTTTGTCTAAAAGATCTTAAAGAATTGCTTGTTAGGAGGCAACCCAATATTAGAAGTAGATTCAATGTGATTTGGTATGTTTTCTTTTGTTTGGTGTACTTTTTTTTTTCCTTTTTTTCTCCTTGCCATTCTTTGAACATAT
This sequence comes from Pinacopodium congolense, assembly GCA_028565735.1. Lineage (NCBI taxonomy): Eukaryota > Viridiplantae > Streptophyta > Magnoliopsida > Malpighiales > Erythroxylaceae > Pinacopodium > Pinacopodium congolense. The sequence goes on along the minus strand of JAOXYD010097480.1, from coordinate 1,961 downwards.
TTATGAAGCACAACTGCTTTCTAATTGGTTTCTGGTGCCTTGATATTTTTTTTATGGACTTGCAGGTATTATTTAAATGATCAAGTTTCAAAGTCACCCCATGGGATATTTAATCCATTAAAATTGTATCCTTGTCATCTCTTTTCCTTTTCTCCCATCTTTATGCTATATTTTTTATTTTATGAACATTACAGAAAATTTTAATTTAAGTGTAGGGGAAGGACAGAATTATTTAGGTTTTTACAACACTTAGTCTTATCTTGTCCTAATTCATGTCAATTTATCTTATTTTCAAAATAGTGTATAATTTTTTGGAAAAATTTTTCAATTTTTATGCAAGTCATATGAAATTGTTCCTTTTGATTTCACTTATTATGCTTCGTTTAGATGTTATATGATTAATTATGTATATTGAAAATCAAATGGTTTTAAATTTCTTCATGTTTTAGATAATGATATCTTATGATCATTATCAAATTCAATCTTTAAAATACATAGTTCTAAAGAAAAATTTATTTTTCTTTTAAACAATATCTTCATCTTCTTTAATTAGTTAAAATAAAATAAAAAAGAAAAATAAAAAAGTTAATGTAAATAAATGAGCTAGTTTTATTCACTCCACTGGCTTCAAACCAATTGATTAAAGTTTATGAGTGATGATAGTAACCGGTTGATATGATGTGATTCAGTTGAGTAATCAGGAGTGTTCACAATAAAATGTTCACTTTTACGTAAAAATACTGAGTGATATCTCAACCAAGCTTTCAAACGCTCGTATTATTGGTGTATGTTTTGTTTTTAATAAATAAAATTATGTTTGATTGTTTTATAAGATGATATATCCTGCTTTATCACTATTCATTTTTCTTATAGAGTTGAAGTCGTGATCCAGATTGAATTTGACGAAACATAAGGTAATTTGAAGTTGTTTGTCACTCGATATGTTTAATTGACTATATAACATGTTTTACGTTTATTAGGCTTAAAAGCGTAATGAAATATTTCCAATGGCTATGTTTGATAAGGTGAGCAATTTTTCCTATGATTATATGTCAACTTGAACTTGATGATTGATTGATTTTCTTGAGGAAAAGGAAATGTCTATGTGTGGGGGAGTTGTTAGGTTATGAATTCAATCCATTTTCATATGAATTTGATTATGGTTTAAGGTACATTTACTTAAATTTGATGTTAAATGGTTTGTTTATTATTTGGTTTGATGTATATTGCAAATGAAAGATTAAAAGAAGAGAAAATAAGAGAAAATTCATCAAAAATTCTAAAATCAAGCGTAAAACAGAGATAGCTATCACCTTGCCATTTAACTGTCAAGAACTTGTGTTTTAGTTAATATGAGGATTTAAACATGGGGATTAAGTGTCATTTGAGTAGAAGTTGAGCTTTTTCCTACTAGTTCCTCAATTTTGATTTGCAAAAGCTTGTCCACTTTCTTCCAACATGATCCACACATATATATTGAGCTCTAGAGATCAAATTCACAGCAACTAATACTAGAATTAGGTAGAAATCTCATATTTAGTTTAGTTTTCCTCTTTTATTCCTTTAGGTTAGGTTTTTGTTTCTATTTCCTTTTCCAGCTTTTTTTTTAAATTATAAGTTTTTTAAAGGATTTCCAGGAATTTTGTTAAGTTGATTGAAGATTATCTATCAAATTGGAACATCATTTGGTGAAATCTAAACCATTATTTCACTTATTTATTACTCTTTGTTCATATATTTTTAAGAACATATGGTTTAATGTTAGATTAGAATTTTCTTGCATATGTATGATGTTTTAATTTGAATTTATGATAAGGACATGCTCTTAAGTTCTTAACACATGATTTGATGATAATCTTTGTTAATTATAAGATGCTAAATGGTTAAGTAGAGGACAAATCACTTAATTCATTGGAAAAATCAATAAGCAACATGATTTTAATCAATACATGACCATTGGT
>JAOXYD010097459.1:0-11829 GCA_028565735.1 Pinacopodium congolense | reverse complement strand
TAGGATATGAGAAATTAAATGAACGCAATTTATCTAAACTCTACAAGTATCAACTGACCAGACCTTTGAGCCATTCTTATTTCCAATAGTGAAAGAACTACACTTTTAACATATTGCCTTAGAAGTTATGTTTCCTTAGTACCTGAAAATGAACATTGCAATTTTGATGAGTTTTGCGAACTCAGTGAGTGAACCATCATCAATTTTTTTCCTCAAATAGAACACATATACGTCAATGAATAACATTTAACTCAATCAATGTAACACTTCATTCAGAGCTATATCTCTTGTTCCATAATATTCATCATAATTCAATAAGCACTTTAAAATACAATAACTTTACCTACTCATTTTAGAAGTACATTCTGAATGCAACAACTTCATATAGATATTTCAGAACAAGTCACTCAGTTATCTCAATACTTCATTTCACATTAGCGTCATAACATAATTCAACATTTATATGTAATCAATCTCTTAACTATAAGTAACGATATACATGCAAATGTAAATGAGACTCATTTTCATTTTTACTTTATTGTGACCTAGAGCCTATTTTATTGTGTTGTATCCATCATGGATACTAGGCTCCTTTTAGTACTGTCTCATATCTATTGTGGATACCGGGCTCATTAAATGTTGAGCCTAAGGCTCTAATGCTTATAACTGAGCTTTAAGTCCTTTTCACGTTGGATGCTCCAATCACAACTCTTTTATGTAAACATGTATGTTCATTTAATGAAGTGCAACAATTCATATAATATGTCATCAATCACAGTCAGTCAATAAATATGTTCACTTGTCACATTTCATCATATCTATGTCTGACATTCAAAAAATAGTTGAGAATTCAATTTCCTTGTTCATATTCAATGCACAAACACTCCCAATACAGTCCCAAATATCGATCTCCTCAGACAATCAATTGTTCGAAATCATCAATGCCACAATTAGATCAAGATCAATTCAATATAAAGAAATCTAATTTAACAAAACAAGTTTAACAGAACACAATTACAATTGAGATCACCCATCTAGGTTACTTACAGTCCACTCCAGTTAGCTATTGCCTTAAGGAATCAGCAATGTCTGGATTGTGTCGGTTGATGTGTTACTCTAAATCAAACAATAGACACATGTACACATTACTAATTGATCAATTATATGAATGCTATAGGTTACACATGTATATTTGTCATGTATAATGTATGCTCAATTGATTATTCTAGGTATGAAATCTTATTTATAACCCTTAATCATTCATAAATCATGCCTTGTACATGATGAATTGCATTTCATTCATATGTATAACAAAAGTATACACACGTGAATTATGAATTAGTACACATTGCAAAGAATGTATATGCATGCAATTGACTTATTCTCGGATATGAAAGGTTAAAATGATCATGATGTGAATTGTATATTGTGTATATCTAAATAATCATTATGTGAATTGTATATTGTGTTTGTCTTGAATTTTAGTTGGATTGATTACAAGAAATAAAGTTGAGTCTAGGAAAAATGATGAAAAATTAAGATGACTAAGTTTAAGCTTATGAATTAGTGACATTTGACATAGAAAATTAAGTGATAAATGGCATAGCTAATTAGTTGACAAATGGCAATAATTAGTGGGTGATAAATGGCCTTGCCTAATGGTGTCATTTGGCATTTTACATCACAAGAGTGAAACTAGAATTTCGCCCTACACAAAGGTCTATCACAGGCAGTCTTAGGGAAACAAGTATAACTTAAGCTCTAGTTACTCTTTTATCAAATAATTTTCACCGAGGTCAATATAAGACTTGTATCTACAACTTTCATTCTTTGAGTTTCTTTAAATTCGTACTCTAAGAATATGTAAAATTGGATGAAAGAGGAAGATGAAATTGATGCATATGAATAAAATGCAATTCATGACTTTTCAATGATATCACTTCAAAGCCATTGTCTAGAGTTCTAATCTCCAATTTAAAAAAAGGGCTATTACATTCAATAACTAAAGCAATTCAAATCTTCTTTATTCAAGGTGAAGAGTAACCTATTATTAATCTTTTTAATGGTAAAAAGGAGCCTTTAACTCAATGTCAAGATTACACAAATAAATTTCCCTAGATAATACACCAAAAAACACCTTAAATAGAATTTCAATGAAAGCACATACAAAATCAAAGTTTAAACCATTAAAGAATAAGATTAAACATATGAAATATAAGAGCTATCAAAATAATAGTGTTTCAATTCCAGCCATAGAATGAACATTTCTAGCCTTCCAAGGATGCAAAATTAACATAATAAACCTTTTGAAAGCTAAACAAATTAGTTAACAATAGTTTGAAACAATAAAAATGAAACTAGAACATGAAAAAGTTAGATCAAAGTAATATAAGCATAATAGCTATCAAAATGATAATATTTCACTTCTAGCCAAAACATCAAACATTTCTAACCTTATAGCAATATAAAAATCAACATGATAACTCCACTAGAAGTTAAACAAATCAATGAAAAATACATTGGAACATTAAAAATGAAACTAAAGCATGAAATAAGAAGAAATAGCAACGGAAGTTCAAGAAAATTTAAACTTTTTATATAATCACTTTAGAAGCTCAAATATGATTTAATGTGGCATAAAGATTGAAAAACATGCTTTAGGACTCTTTTTTATAGAGTTAAAAAGTGAATTGAGTTGTTAGATAAGTTTTCTAGCCATTAGAGTGAAAAAAAAATGCTTAAAAACGATTTTTAAAAAGTAGTCGTTATAAGACTGGTTGACCAGTCGAGGAATAGATAGATCAGTGCATTGGTTGACCAATTGAGGAATTGATCGATCAGTGTATTGGTCTACCGGTGCTGTATTTAACAACATAAATCACTTACAAAAACCTTTTAAACTCATTTCTTTCAATTCTACATCAATACAAACAAGATATAAATCATTTAGGAACTTTACTTTTAAAATCAATTCTAAACAATTTATCAATATACCAAAATCTTTCATAAACTCTTTCAAAACATTTCTTTCACTTTAAAAATAATTTAAATAAGTTTTAATTCACTTTTAAAATGATTTGGCATTTTAGTTAAACCAAAATATAACATATTCCTTAGTTATAGAAATTTAAACACTTGGACACTTTCCAAAGTTCTAAAAAATCTTTTCAATGAATTTCTAAACTTTCTCAAAATCATTTTTTTATATAAAAGTTGACTGAAAAAAATCCAAACATACTCAGATAACTTCAATCAAGTTTTTAAAATACTTTGAAACATCAAAAGAATTTCTTTAAAAAACAATTCATCACATTACCTTCTGATTATGCAATTTTATACTAATGTAACATCCTAAAACATTTCCTAATATTTTAATGTCATAATCAAATTCAGCTAATCATTAAAACATTTATCCAAAACCTATATGAAAATGTTCATGCAAATATAACATATAAAAGTGAGCCTTATTAAGATCAAGAAAACTTACGTGCAAGAACATATTCTTAAACCTAATCAAACTTAATCTTCTTTCATGATCTTCACTTTAACTCTTTAATGCTTCCTTTAATACATATCCTTATACTTTTTGCATCATCCTATCTTTTAATCACATTAAAACTAATACATTAATAATAAGAATATTTTATCATCATAAAAAAATGTTTGGAGCCTCCCTTATTCAACAGTCTTAATCCCCAAAATAGAAGAATAGAGAGATGAAGGAAATTATACCCCAAAACCTTAAATTCAATAATCCAACTTAAAACAACATATACTCAAAAACTCAAAATCCCCAAAATAGAAGAACAAAGAGATGAAGGAAAATAGAAGCAACAATAAAATTGGTTAAAGGACTGTTTGGTTCATCTTTTCATTTCCATTTTTTGTTTCTATTTTTATATGTTTTCATCAATTTTTATAAATTTTTTTATTTATGTACTATTTTTCAATTTTTATGTTTTATTTGGCATTGCTTTTCTCAATTTTTATACTTTTCTCGATTTTTGTGTTTAAAAAAACAAAAACCAAAAATAAAAACCAAAAACACAAACAAATAAGCCTTAAGATTGGGACTTTTTATCTCAGATCTAATATTATATAATTAGTTAGATCGACAGAAAAAAAGAGAAAAAGTTTACATAAGGAGAAGGTGGAGAAGAAAAAGAGAGAACTTGTTTATAAAACGTGTTTATAAAATATAAAGATATCATATTTGCTTGTTTATAGCTTCGAGTTCACATTTTTATAATTTTGTAAACAAAGTAACAAAACAAAAGTCAACAATATAATACAAAATTCAAGAAAATATGTTTGTTTCATTTGTTTCTATTTAAAAAATGGAAATAAGAAATCACAAAAATATAGAGAACCAAACAAGGCCTTAAAATGTCATTATAGGATCTTATGCAAATACAAATAAAGTTCCTTAAGACTTCAAGAATCTCCATAAAAAATACTTCACCACATAAATAAAACTTAGGGCATGTTCAATATCGTTATTAGATTTGATTTTCGATTGTAGTTTTATTTGGCACATAAAATGAAGCCTAGAAATATGTTTGGTTTTGATTATTTGTTATGTTGTAACAATAGAAAAAAATAAGAGAAAATAGCAAAAATCATTTTCTTATTTTATTTTATTTTATTCAGCAGAAAAAAAACATGATACCTATCAGACAGTTTCTCCCTTGTCCAAGTCGTATCACAGATTGAGAGAACATCATTGCCTCCTCCACCCCCTATAATGCCTTCATGATGCAGCTTCGACTTTAGTATGCTTGATCGCTATTGTTTCTCACTCGATCGTTGTACATCCTTAACAAAGGCACTGTCAAGGATTTGAGTTAGGTGACTCTAATCTACATCACTATATTGAAGTGACTCTCCCAATCTACATTGGCTGGTGTGGGTCCTCATCTGCTGTCACCACAGAAGCTTGATGTGTCTACCAGTCATTGAAGCTTTACAAAGGCACAGATCTACGAAATCTTTATTTGAAATCTAGTTGTTTAACATTATGAAACCGACATATAATTTGGTATAACATCGTGAAAACTATATTAAAAGTGAAATTTTGTTTTAAAGTTTTTTGATCAAATGCAAGTATTGTAATCTATTTTAACTTACCTAAGGCTTATATTATGAATTAGTAATTATTGCTTCATTAGCTGGCTAAATATATGGTTATTAAGCAACCATTGGATTTTTCAATTTGACTTCTATTTTAAAGCTTGGAGCTTTGTTTGCACTGCATCTTTATACACTAGCAAATCTATGACCCTTGATCTGTTAAAATCATATATTAATATTCGGTTAAAGACTTGATTACAATCACAACTCAGTTCCCATATTTGTAGTTATTTGATTTGTTTGCTCACATGTCAAACTATGAGATCTGATCACAGATGATGTTTATGTTTGTAGTTGGATTTGGTTGGATCATGAATTCTTGGAATGATCGACTATACTTGATTCTTTTTCATGTTGATACTGAAATTTGCAATAACATGTCATTCTGAGAATGAGTTTGTTTATAGTAATACGGATGTAAATTGATTGGTCTGAAATTGTAATAGCTGCATATGTGTGTGTGTGCGCGCGCGTGCGCGTGCGTGTGTGTTAATTGTGACATTGTTATCTGGATTGATTGTTTTGCTTAAAGTAATGTAATAGTTACAATTAGTTATTTACTTACATCTATTTTGTAGCGATGAAAGATCATAGTAATATCAATAATTCTAATGATTACATTGAGATAATTAACATAAATGGTCTGGGGAATGATCAAATATAATTATATTTGATTCAACTTCATGGTTAAGGAAGTAAAAAAGGGTAATCAAATGAGTATAGCATTTTCAAAAAGTGGTTGGAAAAATATCAAAAGCAATTTGAAAACGAAATTTGGTAAGGATTATTTTAGAACACGGTTGAATAATAAGTACAATCAACTGAGGATATGTATGAAAATTTTCAAGAACCTAATCCAAGAAATCGGGATTGGATAGAATTTTATTACTGGTGAAGTGATTGAAGGATGAATGTTCGGAAAATCTATTTAAGGTATAATATAAGATTTTTTTCATATATTATACACTTTATCAATACTCATGTGAGATGATCTTTTATTTTAGGCGTATAAAATGGCTCACAAGTTTAAGAAAGGGGCTACAAGGAATACTAAGACTTGTGTGTCATATATGGAGACAACAGGCATTCATGTATATCCTTCATCCAAAACTCCCTCATTTAGTGATGATATAGCTCTCAAGATTGACGATAAGGAAGAGAAATCATCAAATAGGAAGGAGGAAGAAGTTATTGGTCCAAGTTCTAGGAAAAAGAAATCTCCATTGAAGAAGAAGGGCAAGAATAAGAGAAAATCCATACTTAAAGATTTGTTGAGAGTGATAACAAAGAATTGATTACTGTGTTTTCATACTATATTTCTAAGTTGTTTTTATCTGTTTTAAGTGTTGTTTATGCGTTTTAAATTGAGTTAGTAGGAACTTTTGCATCCTTTTGTTATCTTTTACGTGTTTAACTGCTTCTTTCTATTGTTTAGTGTTTTAGGGCAAAATATGAACTTATTTGAGGAATGGGTTTATGTACTTTGATATTTGGATGTACAAGTAACAAATGAGATCTAAACCGGTACCAATTTTCATAATGTAAATTCAATGATGCATTAGATTTCCTTAAAGAGCTCAGATTGCTGTTAAATATTACATGGTACTATACCAATATGTGTGGAGCCTTCATATTAAATTTCATAAAATCTAGAGGTCTGTAGATGAAGATATAATGAAAATACTGAGCAGAGGTTAAAGTTGAAAAATCTGATGTGACGGGATGAGGTGGCAAAACGTGTGTAAGACGTATTTTATAATATTTTGGACATAAAAAGAAGTGAGGAATCTTAGAAGCCACACTTATGACCCTACGGAACATAGAAGACAAAAATAACGGGTCTTCGAAGAGAAGAAACGTGTGAAAACTCAAGAAGAAGGAAGACAATCAAGATTCAACAAATGTTGTCCAAATTTTCCTAAAAAAGGGGCTTCATCATCTTTACTAGTTCATCTTTCTTTTACTTTCCTTTTGATAATTAATTTGAATACTCTTTATTTGAACATGATTATGGATTTCTAAATCTATTTTAGGGATTGTTCTTATATTTTTTATCCAAATTTTACTATATTAATTTAATATATAGTTATTTGTGTTAATTGTTAAGCTTCTAATCACTTCGAATCGAGAGATTGTTTGGATTTATTTAAGTTAGGGTGCATAACGAGAGTTGGTAGCTTAACGAATATGCAATTAACTGATTAATAGGTGATTGAAGAGATATGTTAATTACTTTTTAACTGTCCTTAAGATTGCTTCAAATCTAATTGCATTGTTTAGAAGTAGTGTTGTAGACTAAGAGGTCACAATTCTACTTTTAGATAATTCAATTGGGATTAATTGCTTAGATCTCGAAAGGGGATAATCAACTATTGGATATCTAAGATCAAACATAATTAAATCAATAAGGTAAAATAAAGGTAAACAAGGATAGAACAACCCTTAAGTCTCTACTATTGAGTATTTTTCATATTTTTCTTTCTTCTGCGATTACATTCATTCAAGTTTCGTTAGTTTAGTTTAATTTTCAGTTTATATAATTTTTATTTACCTTAAAAAAGTGTAATTTAGATTGTTAGGTATCCAAAATCAATCCTCTTATAATCATGTCAGTTATATTATAAGTTACGATTTGTATACTTGCAGTATAGTTAAAACTAGCAAACAAGAATTCAAAAAAGAAACAAAAACTCTATAAGAAAAATATGAGGGACATCATCATCTTTTATTGGTGATACTGGTGCAGGTTCAGCACGATAGCAAAAGTGTGATGATATTATGCAAGTCCTAACTGTGTTGGAGGGATTGCCAGTGGAGGGTTCCTAATATACCAAATTATAAAGTATTTTAATAAGAATCTAGTGGTGGAGATGTCATCTTGGAAATGTTAGAGCATAAAAAATTGAACTTGGTTAAGTATTTGTAGATGTTGATCATTTGCTCGGGTTCTTGGATTGAGAAATTATGGATTATATTTGGTTGTTGACACTGTAAGACAGATTTTTTTTTTCATTATGAATGCATGGTTTAGTTGTTGGACTAGTTAAACTTAATGACTTTGTTATATTTGCATGTTTAGGATGTTGGCTTACTATGAATGAATGGTTAGGATTTTGTTTGGTATGTTTGCTTGAAACTGGATGTTTCATAAGTTTGTAAGAATTGTGTGTGTTATATATGAATCACTTATATGAATATTTAGTAAAAACATTTTATTAATAATATCATGCTTTGATATTATAGATAAATGGGTTTGGATTAGAATTCTGCTCTGAATTCAGATAATGACATAGTTTAGACAGCCATCATAATATGTTATATGGAAGAAGATTCTTATCATTTATGAAAGAAACCATGTTGAAATTTAGCACTTAATGGACATGATTGGGTACTGGAGCTTCTAAATGGTAATCTTGTCTGAATTTATAAGAATTTAAGAATCTCTAAGACGATTTTCCTGAATTTTTGTAATGAGCTGTCAAATTTTTAATTATTGAAACCAACAAGGAATGTGAATGTAGAAGAAAAGGTAGCAATGTTTTTTATAACCTTTGATCATAGTCACAATAAGACTTAATTCAAAGCATTTTTAACATTCTACAAGGATAATTTCATGTCTTTTTTGACACATTTTGCATGCAGTTAATAAAATAGCAAAAAAATTCGTTATCCTACCTTCATTTGACACAACACCTATTAAGATTAAATATAATCTAAAATACTTTTGATATTGTAAGGTATACTTGTACCTATTATTTTCATAAAAATAGTTCTTCACGATAAGTTTGTATCATAAAGACATTATTTCATTCTGTAGGACTGCATAGGAGTTTTAGATGGTACGCATATCTATACACATATTCCAGCAGGTGAGCAGATACCATATAGGGGGAAAAGAGTTAATCTAACACATAATATCATATGTTATTTTGCATTTAACATGCGCTTCACCTATGTCATGGTTAGATGGGAGGATACAATCAATGACTCTCGGATGCTTTTCGAAGTACTCACAAATCTAGAAAACCAATTTCCAATGGCTCAATAGGGTATTACATATATTAATTTCAGGATTTTTTTTGTTCAAATTTATGAGTTTAATTTATTAAAATTACAATTGTTAATATATTTTAGATAAGTTCTATTTGATGGACTCAAGATACTCTAACATACTTAGGTTTCTTTCACCATATCGAAATGAAAGATATCATTATTTTCGAAAAAGAAGAAGACCATTAGGTTCAGAAGAATTGTTTAACTACAGGCATTCATCACTAAGAAATGTCATTGAAAGATGTTTTGGTATTTTAAAAGTAAGATTTCTTATACTATCAAACATGCCTAAATACAGCATTAACAAGAAAATTTTCATTATTATTACTTTTTGCATTATTCAAAAATTTGTTAGGAAGCATTGACAGGTAGATAAATTATTTAATCATTTTATAAGAAGTAAAAACCAACACCATGAAAGTGTAAATGAAGGAACAAGTTCACAAGTTGAGTATGATACAACTCCTACACAATTTTGAACTATGTCTTGAATGCGAGATGCAATTGCTATACAAATGTGAAATGATTGTGTTCAAGGGCGTTGTTATTGATTAATAAGATGTTTATGTAACTTGATTAAAATATTGTCACTTGACGTACATGTAAATTGAGTAATGTATTATAACTTCATGAATGAGAAACAGTGAATAATATAAATAATGTCTCATTTTGTAATGTAATCTTTGTAGTTATTCTTAATTAAATGAAATTATATTTAATGTTACGTAAAGATATTATTTTAAAAATCTTATGTTAATTTTATAAAATTTGACAATTTATTCTAAACACACAATAACATTTTATTACAGGTTAACCCTTTCAACTTTTATGTCAATTTTGTAAATTATACATTATTTCAGCTTCTGCTTTAGTTTTCATTTTTCCTCTACAAAGGAAATAAAAATTTAAAACAAAAACACAAAATAGAAAATAAAAACTAATAACAATAACAAAAAATAACATCAAAAAATAAAAAATAAAAAACTAAAACTAAAACAAATGAGCCCTTATTTTTTGTGTGTCTTGTACACATATGGACCTTAAAGCCATACATATTCTTTTTGTTGGAAAGCGATAAGTTCATAAATACTTACACGCTCATAAAAATAATTAATGAAGACCATTACTCTAATAGAATTTTATTCTTGCCTTATTAAAAAAATAAAATATTACATGTCTAGAGAGCCAATGAATAATCATAAAGTTACTAAATTAAAGTCATTTAATGCTAGAATATAAGGAAGAAAATGCTTTTAATGACACAATAAAATTTGTATAACAAAAAAAAACTAATCAATATGTCTTTTATTTCAACATAACTCTCTTTTAAGTAACTTTAATAACCCACAGTTATATTCATTTGAATCTAAACGCATGCAATTTTAAATCTTCGCTTAAAAAAAACTTTAAAATTTCTCTTCAATCACCTAAATTGATTGAGATTTGACCATTAAACTACTTCCTAAAATTTGAAGCATAACTATAAAACTCAAGTTTATTTCTAATGCTCTTTTATAAATTTTATTTTTATGTAATATCTTTGCATCGAGTGCAATTTATTAAAAACATCATACTTAAGGCGCTTGGTGAAAATATCAACAACTTGATTAAAATACTTATCAAAGTCCAAATAATTTCCTTCTTAGTAATGCATTCTTCAATAGAATGGAATCTTAATCAATATACTTGCTTTTATCACTAATCACTAGATTCTTTACTAAAACTTGATTTATTGTCAATCAAGATATTTTTTGCTTAATTTTCTATAAAATGAAGCTTTTTCAACATCCTTCTCAACCAAATAACATGACAACTATAAAAAAAAAAGTTGTAATATATTTTGACTCTCATGTAGAGAGTTTGACTATGTGTTATTTCTATGAACATAAGAGATTGTGTTTTTTTAAAAAAGAAATCAAAACCCATTATCACTTTTTCTATAATCATGATCTAAAAATAAATAAATAAATAAATGTCACATAACCCATTAAATTAAACTCTTTGGAAGATAAGTAAAATATGCCATCATCAATAATACCTTTAAGATACTAAAGAATTCTCTTAGATCTCTTCAAGTGAACTTTAAAAAATATCGTTATAAATTAACTAACAAGTCTAATGATAAATAAAATGTTTGATTTTGTACAAGCCAAGTATCTTAAACTTTCTATAAGACTTTTGAATAAAGTTGCATCTACATTGTCTTTTCTATTAAGCTTGAATAGTTTTGTTCCATATTACAAAGGAATGCTAACTAAATTATTGTTTAGTATACTAAACTTCTTAAGCATCTACTTTGTATTGCCTTCTAAGTAACTTATCCCCAATTTTTAAGTCATAGAATCTTTAAACTTGGATTCTTGGAAAGATAAGATCATACGTATAAATACAGAAAAATAACAGGTCATATTTATGCTCTTTAATATAAAGAGTATATTCATATAAACATTTAGTACAAATATTCTTTTGAAAATAACAATCAATTCAACTATTCTAAACTCTCAATGCTTTTTAAAGTCCATATAAAGCCTTCTCTAATTTCAACACTTTATCTTCTTGGCCATCAAATATGTTAGCCCTATGGCACCCAAGAGGGGGGTGAATTGGGTGTTTAAAAACTTTTGCGGAATTAAACTTCTTTAAACA
>JAOXYD010097428.1:0-11830 GCA_028565735.1 Pinacopodium congolense | reverse complement strand
GGGACCTGAATCTTTATAGGATGCCATTAATGACTTTGAAAATTCCATGGTAAACAACCCTGAATTACTATTTATGGCCTAAAATCAAAAGTATTAACACCAATAAAATCAATAAACTCAATTGCTTTTTCAAATTCAACCTCATCGTGTTTAACATATTCATCATCTTTTACAAATTCAAAAACCTTAACATCATGGTCTTCAACATGAATATCATCCTTAACATCAATGAAATCAGTAGATGGAGAATCCATTTGATCATTCCATACGAATGCATAAGCACTTTCGTAAACAACAATTTCACTTTCTTTTGCATCATAGTACTTATAATCAACAAAATTAACAACATGATGGTTAAAAGTCATGGAAAAATCATCATCATCGTTATCCATAGCACACACTTCTAACTCAGTTTGGTCATATTCAATAAATGGAGTTGGATTACTAGGAATGATTATTGCCATCAATAATTTCTCTCAAGTTCAGATAATAAGGTTCCAACTATTTTACTATTGCTTAATTTTTAACTAGATGCTCATCTAATTAAGATACACTATAGAATGGTTGACGTAATTTCTGAAACAACTGAATAGAACGCCTAGACTGAGCATCCAACATCTGTGGATATGGAACTCTAGGTTGGTAAGATTGGACAGACGAATCAGCAACTATCCTAGGTGGACTATTATCATTTTTAACTTCTTTACTTTCCATCACTTTCTTTTCATTATTTTCTTCACTTATACCCTCAATTTTATTGCTATTAGATACAATGATGACCATAACATGTTCCTCAAAAGTAGGTTCAGACATAGAAGGTATGGATCTATGTAACTTCTCATCTAAGAGTTGTGCAATCTAACCTACTTGAGTCTCTAAATTCTTAATTTAATTGTCATGAAATTGCATCATAGACACATTATTTTGTATATATTTCATCACTTTCTCTTTAAGATTGGACTTTTCTTAGTTAATTGGTTTAGGAGGACCTTCTAATTGAGGATTGGCTAAGGGAATTTGGTAGTCTTGATCATTAGAGCATGGAAAACTGGGGTAGCTCTAGAAGGGTAAGAGTCCATTGCTTGGCTAGGAGAAAGATAATGGTCTAATAAAGGTTCAGGGGCATAAAAATGTCTTACTTGACAATCTATGGATGCATAAAAGGAACTACCATAATAATCATAAGCTACAAGACCATGGAATGCACTACTACCAAATTGAGCTTGTAGACCTTCCAATTGCTTACTAAGGCTAACTATTTGAACTTATAAAGATGGGACATCATGGATGGCATGAACTTTAAATGGTTGCCTATGAAAAGATTCAAAACTTTATGGAAAGCTATTGGATGCCATGTCTTCTATCAACTTATAAGCTTCACTTTGGGTTTTTCTCATTAAAGTCCCACCAGCAGTAGCATCTATGAGACTATGAGTCAATGGTGTGAGTTTTGGGTAAAAAATCTGCACTTAATCATAAATACAAGTTATGCATAGGACAAGTGGCAAGTAACTCTCTAAATGTCTCCCAAGACTCATGCAAACTCTCATTCTCATATTGCTCAAAAGATGAAATCAAATGTTTCAATTTAGCTAGCTTGGCTAGGGGAATTTTTTTTGCTAGAAATCAATGTGCAAGATCATCCTAAGTTGTGGTGGAATTAGGCTAGAAAGAATTAAGCCATGTGTGAGCTCTATCTTTTAATGAAAATGGAAATAGTGTAAGTCTAAGTGCATCATTTGAAACATCAGGATTTCTATAAAGGTCACATATGTCTAAGAAATTTCTTAAATGATCATTAGGATTTTTTTAACGATAAACCACTAAACTGAGAAGACCTAATTAGAGAAATGACAACATGTGGAATTTCAAAATGATCTAAGTTTATCCTAGGCCTAATAATGCTAGACTTAAGACCACTCCTAATTTGCATAGTTAATTCCAACATGGTTGATTCTTTATGAGGTTTGACATTCAAGTGCTCATGATGTTCCATTTATGAAGTAACTTGATTTTACTAAGCATATATTCAAGGTAAACACAAGCTTAGAATCAAGTTAAAGGTAGGAATAAACCAACTTAAACAAACAAGAAAAAAAGAAAAAAGCACACAAGAAAGAAAAGCAAAAGTAAACACACTATAAACAATATAAATAATATTTACACCTTTGAGTAATTGACACCAATATATTCCTAATATCACACAGTATTCCATATTCTCCTCGGTAATGGTACTAACAACTTGCTAAGTTGATTTGGTATCATTTTTTTTGGAGCTCAAATAAATTAATAAATTAACATTCAATTCAAATCAAATACCAAATCAACTTATCGGCAGTGTACTAGTCACAAGTAATAAAGTGGAGCTTTTTTAAGACTCTGGATGTCACCCATAAAGAGAAGGTGTATTGGTGACTAATAAGGCAATTGGATCACAATTATCTAAGGAAACTTAAGGCTTAAACTAAAACAGTTAGTTGGACTCAAGACAGACTAAAAAAACCTAAAAACTTTCCAACTTTGTAATTGAATTCTAAATTGTCTAAGGATTACTGAATGATTAAATTGCTAAGGACTAGGCTTGAAGTGACTTAAGTAAGTTATGAATTGTTGGAATCTTTAATCTCAGGCCTTAACTAATTCAAGACAAGATATGGTTAAGTCATTGTCTTATCTTTAACCATTCTAAATTGATCTTTGGTTATTTCATCAATTAATAGGCATTAGAATTAAAGTTTAAGAAGTTCTAATCCTAAATTCCATTTAAGATTAGTGCCCTCATGATAACCGAGGTAAATTTCTTGGATCCTTAAATTGAACCATGTTGTTTACAGATTTTTCCAATGATTTAGGTAAAGATTATCTAATCCTAAATTATCTTTAATCATATCTTAAGTGGCCAACCTAAAATAAGCATTAAAACCTCATATAAATAGAGATTATGATCCAAAATTGTGTTAATCATGCACTTAAGACATTCAAAGACCTATCCAAAGCTATAATTTAGCTCAAAATATCACAAACATAAAAGAAATTCTGATTCACATCAAGGCAGCCCATGTCTTGCATAAATATGAACAAAAGAGATGAAATAAGGGAAAAAAGGGTTTAGATTCACCGAATGATGATACAAAGTATTAGGCAACCTCCAAACACCTTAAACAACTCATGAGAATCCTTATAACAACCTGTATTTATAATCTCAAAAGCTGGAAAAGAGAAAAAAAAAAAGAAAACCTAAGAAAAACCTAAGAACTACTTAAGGAAGATAGAAGGGGAGGTTTTATCTGAATTACCGTCTCAATTCTATGTTAACTGCTCTAATTTTGATTCCCAAATCTTCATTTATATGTTGGTTATAAGTAGGAACAAGTGGGATAAGTTGCAGCACAAGTTGTTTCAAGTTGGAGTTGAAAAAAAAGTGATTGCGTACCAAAACAACACTTAAAAGGAGTAAAACGACACTTCAGGAACACTACCATTTTAGTCATTGGCTTCAGGGGTAGAACAACGGAGAGAAGAGTAAAACGGTGATAGTACCCACCATTTTAGTCCTAATTTCTAACTTTTTCTTGCCTTTTCTCAGATTTTCTTGATTTTTTGGCTTCCAATTTACATATACATGAATGTAAATGATATATAGAGACTTTAACATCAAGTTGGATCAATTAAGCATTAATTTGGCATAAAACTGATATGAAAAGATGATCAATTCCAAGCCTATGAAGGACCAAAATGCAAATACCAAGTCAAATGATGCTTAATATTTTAGATAATCAAGGTTATGAGAAATTAAAAGTAAAAAATTAACCAAATTCTAAAAATGTAATCCATCATTGAAATACAATTAGGACTTTTCTAAAGGTATAAGTAAGCCAAGGTTTTCGATTTTAATGGGTTAATCCATTCTACTAGTGGTGATGG
Organism: Pinacopodium congolense; assembly: GCA_028565735.1. Taxonomy (NCBI): domain Eukaryota; kingdom Viridiplantae; phylum Streptophyta; class Magnoliopsida; order Malpighiales; family Erythroxylaceae; genus Pinacopodium; species Pinacopodium congolense. The sequence continues at coordinate 7,906 of JAOXYD010097428.1, read as the reverse complement.
AATGATTTAGGACCTACTTCATTCAATCAAGATAGTACTAATAGTCATAGAAACATCTTTTCTCTTTTAAACTTAAATTACCTGTTTGGTCCATAAGTAACTTAGAAATAAAAGGTATGAATAAAAAGAAGCCTATATCTAAGTTCGTTAAGTTTAGGAATCTAACCGAAGACTCTAAGACTTAGTCCACTTTTATATTCAAGTATGTTGCCCAATTTATTTTCAAATCATTAAAAAGCAATGGAAATGTTCAATAAGCCAAAACTTTAACTTAGTTGATCAAGCTAAGATAGATAAAATAAGCACTTAATCAAGGTAAAAAATCATCCACCCAATATATTCATAACCCATTTCATCTTCTAACCTTTGCTAAAACAACTTACATACACATATTCATCAATGAATACCAAGATAAAGATATAAAATGCATATTCATTGAATGAAATGGAAATATGGAGTCAATACAAATATAAAAATGAAATAAAGCAAAAATCAACAAGGAGATGATCATTCCTTAATGTTTTGTAACTATTTTCACTATGAATGCTCCCAAAATCCCTAATTACAAAGCAATGAAAGATGGATAAGAAAAGAAGAAAAAACCCTAACTAAGATGAAGTTTTGATCTAAATCTCTAAGTCTTCCAAATAGTAATGAAAATGGTGTTTATATAGCCACCAAGGGTGGCTGCTAAGGTTTTTGCCTTTCAGGGTAAAAAATGAGGTTATAATAATCATTTTGTAATGTTAAATTGTATATATTTTTTTCTAACCCTGTGACTTTAATAATGGTAAGGATGGACTTCAACGGTTCTATTGAAACCTGCCGTTCATTTATCAGTGTCGAGGCATAATGACCATTTCTTAAAGAACAATGGTCCTGTTTATTAGTAGCCTAGATTACCATTCATCTATTTTATTTATACTCCTTTTGCTCTTTTATTATTATTTTTACAATCCTTAAGCTACAAGATCATTATAACTCCGAAACTTAGCAAAAATGCTTATAAGTAACATAATTTATGCATTTAAAGGGTAAAATACTACATTTAATTCCTTAAAACTTAAGTAATTTACCTATTAACAACACCCTCGCACTTAAATTGTTGATTTCCTCAAGCAACTTATTTAGGTACTCAAAAGGAAGTCTTCTAATGGTGGTTAAACATTAATTAGTCACCTCAACGTAATTCATGAAACTGAATATAGCTACTATCGTCTAATTCAAGTTTGACTATGGATTATCACATATGATCATAATACATAGCAAAACCAATTCCTAATGCATAATACTAAATATTAAGAAAATCTTATAGATTATCATGCAAACTTGTCATAGAGTCACCCAATTAGCCCATTCATTTACCTCTCTCATTAAATCATGAAAGATGCTTAGAAAATTCTATGCAACCATCCATTTGTGCATAGTTTAGACAATTTACCACATGACTTTTCAAACTTTAACTTAACTCACAAAAATCGATTTTCGATATAAAATTAACACTTATAAAGAAAAACACATTCACATAATTTATTGACTGAGTAACAAAAGCTTGGTTAAGAAGTCACTTAATCTTTTGATGCAAAAGTGAACATATTAGCATGAACACTCCCTATTAATTACTAAGTTACCTAACATCAACTGACTACTAACACCTCTCATTAGCTTTAACCTTTTTATTAGTGCAAAGCCAATGCAATGAATTGTTACTCATTTATTCAATTTTTTTAAATTTCATTTCAAAAAAAATAAAAGTCATATAATACATAGAATATCATAATGATCATCGAGTATCCATTTTTCAAAACCATTAGGCAAGCCAAATGTCCTTGTTTATCACTACTCATAACTAGTTGCATACACTTTCAAATTCTCTTAAACAAGTGAATTCATCATGTATATCTTAACTTCTAATCCACACATCAAATCAACATACCAACTTTTAACTTAGCATTATGAAAAAGAAATCAATTTGAACACGTATTCTTAACATAATTAAGGAAAGTAATGATCAAACAAGAATTATTACATACTAACTATACTAATCACAACAAGCATTGCATTAAGATATCCTACTTAACATGTACTCAACCTTGGCATAATTATCAAATGAAGTATCCAAATTAGCTACCAAAAGACTTGCAATAATTTAAGTGTGAATTTATTTAGAAATATGTTCCTTCATTTTAACCACTACACTTAAATTAAACGTTGTCCGTAATGTTCATGCAATCAAAATAACATAAGTGGTAGGAAGAATATCAAAATTCTCTTAAAAAAGATAATGTAGTGGCACCTTACATTCATCCTTGTGGAACCAAAGTAAAAGAACTAAAAAAATTAAAAGAAAGTAAAAGCATCAAAATAAAGTAAAATTGAAAACGAAATGAAAATATAAGAAATGAAATCCTATGAGCCTTTAAACAAGTATGATAAAAGATCACTGAGATAAAGTTAACAATTCCTAAAGGAAAAGTCTTTCACCTACATCCTCTACCAATATGGGTATGTAAAGTTTGGCTCTTTGAACATTCACTTAAAAGGTTCATCATTCTCTCTTCTTACCTCAAAGGCCCCAAATGGAAAAACTTTTGTTACCTCATATGGGCCAATCCATCTTGACTTTAGCTTCCTGAGAAAGAGTCAAATTTTAGGGTTGTAAATTAATACCTAATCTCTCACCTTAAAGCATTGGTGTAAGATCTTTTTATTATAATTTTGAATTATGGTATACATCAAGAATGAACTCATCAAGCTCATTAAGCTGAATAAGTTTCTGAGCACCTGCATATTATAAGTCATGGTTTAAAAAGTTAGTAGCCTAATATACTCTATGCTTTAACTTTATTAGAAGATGACAAGATTTTCCATACACTATCTTGAATGGTAATGATTGTTGTTTGGTTTAACACTCAACAAGCTTAAATATTTATTCAATTAACATTTAACTCAAATTCAATTCAAAACTAACAATATAGTAGTGTATTAGTTAACAAGTAATATAATGAAGCATTTTTAAGACTATGAGGGTTGAACCTACGGGAACTAATGTGATTACTAAGGCAATTGGATTACTATTATCTAGGAAGCTCAAGATTACTAAATTAATTAGGGTAAAACATACTAAATTAATTAAGCTAAAATAAATAAATTAACTTAAAAGTTTCCAAAAATAAATATGGATTCCAAATTGCTTAAGAATTTCCAATTGATTGATTAGTTGAGGATTAGGCATTAAATAGCTTAATTGAGTTATGGATCAAATTGATTAATCTATGATCTTCTATAAATAAAAACATTACTATGGTTAAGATAATGTCTTTTATCTAATGATCCAAAATTAAAGTTTGGCTATTCATTCAATTAATAGGATTAGGCTTAAAGTTCAAGAAGTTCTAATCCTAAATTCCATATTCAAGATTAGTACCCTCATGATTAACAAAAGTATATTTCTAGGATCCTTGATTAAAACCACGTTGTTTATTGATTTTTCCAATGATTAAAGTAAATTTCTTGGATCTTTAATCTTATCTTTAGTGACCAAGTTAAGACAAGCCTTAAGAACTTAAACAAACAAATCAACTACCAGATTAAAGAACCATCCTTAGCATGAAATTAGCTTAAAACGTCATACATAAACAAGAAATTTCATATTCATCTATAACATTACATGTTCTTGACATATATGAACAAAGAGAGTGAAATAAGTGAAAAAAGGGTTTCTATTTCACCAAATGTTATTCCAAATTGATAGACATCCTTCAATCACCTTAACAAGCCCCTAGAAATCCTTAAAACATCCTGAAAATACAATAAACAAAGTTGGAAACAAAAATTAGAAAGAAGACCTAACTATAGAAAGAAAAGAAGAAACCCAAAGCTAAATTTTGATTTTGTCAGCCCAAATCTATTCTAACATGTACGAAATTAGGTTGTCTAGCTTCATATATGTCTCAGCTGCAAATGGGAAGCAAGTGGGAAAGTTATAGTTAATAAGAGGAAAAGATCCAGTTAGAAATGTCTCAACTACTACTTAAACAACACTTGAAGATCAGTGAAACAACGTCGTTTGACTACTGCTGTTTGACTCCTGATCCTGACTTAAACGCGGGCTAGAAGGGTTAAACATAGGGTGCTTTGAGACCCAATTTGGCTTTTATTTTGCTACATTTTTTATTCTTTGGCTTGGTTTCCATTTCAATTTGATGTTAATTTTCAAATTAAACATTTTAAGAAATATATCAAACAATTTAACATCAAAAGGGTGGAAAATCAACATCAAAATATCATAGAAATCATTTGGAATGAACCTTATCAATTCTCCCACACTTAAACATTTTCTTGGCCTAAAGTAAATCAATCCCTCATCAATCTCAAAATAATATATAACCTTAGGAAAATAAACAATCCATCAAACCACATCATTGAAACCTTTCCTTAATCATTCAATCATTAAACAAATCATTAATATGTCATATGATTAATCAAGCATGTAAATTAATAAAAAATTTAGAATGACTTCATATTCTTTTAAAATTTAATCTAAATCACACATGTCATTTTCAAATATAAAATGAACATTCCCAAAGCAAAATGAATCATCTTTTAATCAAATTCACATCATTTATCCATTAAGTGTAATCATGAAACAATAATGTGAGCTTTTTTGGTTTCGATGAGAGACTGTTCAATCTTTTTACTCGAAGATGAATATTTTGTTGTGAACATTTTTTGTTACACAATTGAGTTACCTCACATGAATTGGCTAGTAACACCACTCTTTAATTTCAACCAATTAGTTCGAAGTTAGTGGAGTGAATGAAAAGGTTCTCACTTTTAAACTTTTAAGTACTTTTTCTTCTTTTTCTTTTCATTTTCTTTTGAATTTGATTTCAATTTAACCAAGATAGGAAAATGTTCAAAAGAAGATCCAAATAACTTTGAAAATATACATTTTATGTATGGAAAACCAACATGATCATTAGATATTCACTATCCAAAATATAAAGAAATCAAAGGTAAATGTTAATAAGAATAAAAAATCTCAATTGATAAAAACAATCACAATCAAAAGGAAAAATTTCAGTAATATGATCATAATGGAAAAATTTTCCATAAATTATAAGTTATCTTGAAAAGGATGTTAAAATGATAAACTTGTAGACAATTAAACATAAGTGTGAAAATCATCTATTCCCTCCCCCACATTTAAACTAAATATTGTCCTTGATGTTCATAAAATCAATAATAAAGCAAAAAATGGGAGATAAAGGAAAGAAAGCACCATAATGAAAGGGTAATATCTTTTAACACTTTGTTGAAGTGAACATTGAAATTTGGATCTTGGTTTGCAACATATTGAAAATCATAAATATGAAATGAATGCACAAAAGATGATAATCAAATAAACCCCGCTCCATATATAAATATCTCATTTGAGTACATCAATGGAGATAGAATACATAGAAAAACAAATTATATAAGAAGCTACCAAAATGGAACTAAAGAAACAAAATACAATTGAAAAATAACAAAAGCACATGGTCTATGAATAAATTTTGTATTCAGAAATAAATAACAATGAGGACTTTAATCATCTAGAGGCCATGCCTCAATCCTCGTTAGGTGCTGATTGATACCATCCACCTTATGCTCTATACAAACTAGTCAACTATTGAGCCACAAAAGAATGGATATCACATCAGAGAAAGGCTCAGAAGGTGGTGCAGGAGGGATATAAGTTGGAGTATGATCATCTGGTGGTGGCCTATGCATGCTCGTAGTGGCTTTAGAAGAAACCTTTCCAACAACCTACTCAGGACCAACTATAGGAGTAGGTGCTGAGATATCTGCATCATCTATACGCTCCCTCACCTCTAAAGTCTAACAATAGTGTTCCTCTACTCCCTATTAACTCTATAATATGGCAAAAGATTTAAAAGTGAATAAGAAATGAAGTTGGCTGGATGTACTGCTACCTGACCATCAAAAGAGACTCATGCTGCCTTAAATATCCTCATGAGCAAATATGAAAAGTAAAAGTTCTTTGTTTGGAAAGTAAATCGAACTACATTCCTCATGCTCTGTAAAATAAATTCGACCAAAGGAAGACCCTCTAGAGCTTCTAATCCATGAAGTAACTTATACTGAAGATAATTATCCTCAAATCTAAGCTCATTGAGACCACTAGCTCTAAGAAGCGCATTTACAATAAAGATTACTATAGTTATGTGATCTTTAATAGAAAACTAATTAGGAGGATACCCTCTCTTTTTCAGATGGACTAACCAAACCTAACTGAGTTCTTGCTACATCCATCAAGAATGAGGGATCAGAAATAACCGACTCACCTCAAAATCTATCCACCTTATGAATATAAACATCTCCTATAACTGGTACCCTTAAGAAAGAAAAAAGAAATGAACATATGAAGACTATTGGGGTACCTCACACCGATGATTAAATGTCAAGGAGATTAGAGGCATTCTTCTCCTTAATATTTGTAAAGAATTCCTTGACTAGTAATGAGTAAAATGGGCCTAGGAGTTTAATATTTAAGCACATAGCTATGAGTTAACATATTTAAGCACATAGGTCTCAGAGTTTACATACAAGTCAGCACTCCCAATGTATTCCTGATACCGAACATCCTTAGACACTCAGTATCCAGAATAGCAGTAGACCCACCACCTTATACCTCCACATTATTCACAATTAAAAAAATATAAGCAGAAACTGAAATAACTGGATTAAACACAACATATAGAGTGATTGTGCACTCTAGTCCAACTCATAGAGATCTCCAGATATTCAATGTCTCGCTATTTGAGAGATGTCTGGATGCTAATCAATGAGCTCTCCTATAATTGCGTTACATACACACATATTATTATTTGTTCAATTGCATAATGACCAATTATGCATGTATGAATATGTCATGAATAATGAATGCTTAATTCATATTCAATCACTTCTAATTCACCTTATTCTTACACATTAATGCCAACCATCCAATCTTTAATATATATCATCATTTCATAATTGAAACTTATCAAATCTTCTAGCAATCTATCCTATATCCATTGAAAGTAACATTTCCAATGTTCACTATGATCGCATGTCAGAAAAATATGCATAACTTTCAATACACTAATCTAAATGACATGTCGCTTTCACCATATTCAATTTAATATCCATATCTACATCTTTTATGCTTTAAGACCTTTCTCATTCAGCCTCTAAATACCTCAAAACCATGACTTAACTTTCTGTTCTAGAGTTAGGGTTTCACTGAAGGTAGTTTCAGTGTAATGACGAGAACTTATGTTATACTCATTTAATCATCATGATTGTTTCGCTAATTGCAAGCCACGATATAGAAAGATAACATTATGTTTAAGGATCATTCAAAATCAAGCTCTAACCATCTTAAAATCAAGCCTGAATACACAGGTTCTAAAGCTAAGGTTTCTATTGGGCAGTTTAAGAAAAATATTCATAGATTGAGTTTCGCTCATCCAATGAATGCACTTCTTACACAAATTTTTCACTAAGACATTGCTCTAAAATTATCTTGTTTTAACCCAGTCTAAAATCTGGCTCAAAGTACCTAAAAAATGAAGGCACAATTTGGGTTTTCCAGAGCAGGACATGTCACAGGCAGTTTCAGGAGAATGGTTATAACTATAGTTAGATGCATCCTTTTTACATGATTCTTTCACCAATATCTCATTACAATTTAGATATAACTTTCGTTCTTAAGGCTCCTTCAGATTCGAATCCTAAGTTCATGCAAAATGGGTCGAAATTTCGAACACCAAATTAACCTCGATTTTCATGTATATTATTCCAATCTCATGCCTATTTCAACTCTACACACTTACAAATATCTCATGCTTTAATGCTT
>JAOXYD010097417.1:0-11830 GCA_028565735.1 Pinacopodium congolense | reverse complement strand
AAGTCATTGATAAACTCCCACCTCCAACAAATGTCAAGGGCATCCGAGCATTTCTTGGCTATGCTGGGTTTTATCAACGGTTTATCAAGGATTTTTTAAGCATTTCTAAACCCTTGACTAACTTATTGATTAAAGATGTGCCTTTTAACTTCGATTGTGATTGTCTTTATGCTTTTAACAGGTTAAAAAGGGCACTCACTTTGACACCCATATATATTTCTCCCTCAGATTTGACATTAGCATTTAAGATCATGTGTGACACCAATGATAATGCAATTGGATGTGTGTTTGGAAAAAGGAAGGAAAAGAAGTTACATGTCATCTACTATACAAAAAAAACCTTAGTGAGGGCCCAACTGAACTACATCATAACTGAAAAAGAATTGTTTGCAATGGTATTTGCTTGTGAAAAAATTCGTGCTTATCTGTTAGGCTCAAAGGTTATTATTTTTAAGATCATGCAGCACTTTGATATCTTTTTGCCAAAAAGGAGACTAAGCTATAATTAATCCAATGGGTGTTCTTACTCCAAGAGTTTGATATTGAGATCAAGGATAAGAAAGAAGTAGAAAATTTAGTAGCTGATCACTTGTAAAGACTTGAAAAAAGCGATTGTCGATAGGAAGGAGAGATAAAGGAGACTTTTCCTAACGAGACTTTAATAATGGTAAATGATCATTTCCAACCATGGTTTGTTGATATTGCCAACTATCTATCAGGTGGTATCATTCCCTCTAATCTATCTTACCAGCAAAGGAAATGATTTTTATTTCAGTGTACTCAGTATATATGGGATGAGCCTGTACTATATAAGATTTACACTGATGGTTTAATTCACAGGTGTGTCCCTAAAAATGAGACAATAGAAGTGTTAACCCACAGTCATAGTTCATCTTATGTAGGGAATTATAGAGTAAACAAGACTCTAGCCTGAGTATTCAAATATGGTTTTTACTGATTAAGTTTGTTCAAAGATGCAAAAGCATTTATCCTACATTGTGATAGGTGTCAAAGAGTGGGGAATATATTCAAATGAGATGAGATGCCGCTCTCTAACATACTTGAAGCTGAAATTTTTTGTGTTTAGGGGATAGACTTCACAGGACCTTTTACATCCTCATTAGGTAATTCTTATATCCTGGTTAGGGTTGATTAGGTTTCTAAATGCGTTGAGGCCATAACTACTCCAAAGAATGATGAGAAGGCAGTCCAAAAGTTTATCAAGAAGATATTCAGCAGGTTTGGAGTACTTAAAGTAGTTATCAGTGATGGTGGAGCTCATTTTTGCATTCAATTTTTTGACGCACTTATGAAACTATATGGAGTTCACCACAGAGTAGCTACCCCCTATCACCCTCAAACAAGTGGCCAAGTTAAAGTAGTAAATAGGGAATTGAAGAAAATTCTAGAAAAAGTAGTGAACAACTCAAGGAATGATCGGGCACTTAAGTTAGATGATGCATTATGGCCGTACCGGATAGCTTTTAAGACTCCTATAAGTACAACTCCTTACTGACTTATTTACAGTAAAGCATGTCATTTACCTTTTGAATTGGAACATAGGGCCTATTAGGAAATCAAAATGTTAAATTTGGATTGGAAATTAGCAGGTGAAAAGAAACTTTTGCAACTTGATGAATTAGAGGAATTAAGGTTTAATGCATATGATAATTCAAAGTTGTACAAGGAAAAGGTTAAGAAATGACATGATGCATATATCAAGAAGAAGGAATTCCAAGTTGGGGATTTTAGGACTACTCTTCAGTTCCAGACTATGACTATTTTTGGGAAAGTTGAAATCTAGATGCAGTGGTCCTTTTAAAATTGTTAAAGTATTCGATTATGAAGCTTTGGAACTAGAGAATGAGAAGAAGGAATCATTTAAAGTTAACGGTCATCAATGCAAACATTATTTTAGAGGCACAATTCAGTCTGAAAAGGAAGTTGTTTCTCTCCTTTCTTTAATTTATCCATGAAAATTTTAAGAATAGTCAAGCTAATGACTATAAATTAACATGTTTAGGTTCTATTTATTGGTTAAGAAATTTCAAATTTTGAACTATAAAGAATTAATACCTCTTAGATTTTTCCAATTTGATCTAACAGAACAATTAATATTAATTAACAAAATAGAATCCTTAGATAAAAATATTGGTTGGGATAAATTTATTAGCTCTGATTTTCCAGCTTATTGAAAAGTAGTTTTATAATTTTTCTGGACCCTGCAATATGATAATGCTAGTTTAGATGTGTTTTATTTTCAACTACTTGGTCATCCTTACAAATTAGATTATGCAGTTATACGTCAAATTTTCAAGTTTCTAATCACTAAACTACTTGAACAGCATGATGATTTTGATGTGAATGCATATTGGTAAACTCTTACGGGAGAGCCAACTTTTAATTCTAAAAATGCATCGAATTCCTTAATTAGAAGTCTAAAACATTTATTATTACATAAGTTTATATGTTTAACAGTTTTTAATAAATCAGAAAGCAATAAATGTTATGGGCAAGAACTTTTCTATATTTGGTGTATGGGCCATTGAACAAAATCAATACTCCATATATAATATTTAGGTCCATTTTAAATGTTATAACTAAACCAAGTAGTTATATTTGCATGAGTTTTATTGTTACTACACTTGCACAGCATTATAATGTTAATATAGAAGAATATCCTAGCAAGCACCTAGTTGGTTTGATATTGAGCACTTGCGATGATTAGAGATCTTGGAGCCCCATTCCATAAGGCTTCGCAATCCCTTTTCTAAAACAACTGTTCTTAACAGGAGAAGCAAGAGAGTATAACATCCACCAACGGCCTCTCACACTACTTCAATTGATGAAGTTGGCCCTTCCAATCCATCTACAAATGATGAAGAGTGGAACAAACACTTACCACGATGAACGTGAACATCTAATTATTGTTTGAGAGTAATCAGCGACTGGATGGTCAAGTAGCCAACATCAAATCGCAAACCAACAAGTTTCCATGCATCATCACTCTCAAGATTGGAAGCTCAAGAAATATTTTTTTCTTCAAAACCTCAATGTGTCAACTCCACCACCATCTCCACCAGAATCTCCATAAGATTTCTTATGTCTTATCTTGTGCATTTGTTTTTACTTGTTGCATATTGCATGTGTTTTTTGTTTTCTTTCTTTGTTTTGTGATGTTTGTGATGTTGTGGTTTCCTTTTCACATTGAGGAAAATGTGTTATCTAAGTGTGGGGAGGTGACATTTTCTCTTTCGTTATTTGTTTCGGTTGATATAGTCATTGTTTGCATTGTGTTAGTTAGGATGCATGTTTTAGGCACATTAGGATACTGTTTTATGTTGTTTTGTGTTAGCAATAGAAATGTACTTGAAACCTTTTAATTTGTGTTGCCATGAGATTCTATCATGTTAGTTGGAATGAGATTGAATGCATTTCTTGAACTCGAATTAGGCGACTTAAGTAGAGAGCGAACCATGTGGAGTGATGAAAGTAGATGGGTGCATAAGCTTACTCACAATTTGACACTTGAACAATAAGGTAATGTATAGATGCATAATGGATTTTCATTTGATCCTAGGTGAGGATTGAGCCTATATTACTCCATATATAGTCATTTTATTTCTTTGTATGTGTGATACTTCCGTAGGTTATTACCTTCATAACTTGCTTTGAATCAGTTAAGTCTACTGGATGCATGCTTAATAGAAATTTTGAAAGCCTTTTTTGTGCTAACCCTTGGCTTAAATGACCTACCCTTTTATTAGCCCTTGCTAGTCCCCTTAAGCCTTTGACCTTTTGTTTTTTTGAAAATACCCCATTTGAAAACAACAAACCCCATTAGCTTACCCATCCGCAAGCTTAATAAACTACTAAGTGATGCATTAATTTGGGATTTTTACTACAATTTTTTTGTTTTTTGAGATGCTTTGAGCAGTTTTTAGTACTTCTACTCTTATATCATATTTCAGAAAAAGGAATGACATTTTAGTAGCAAAAATAAGTGTAGAGTAGTTAGTGGTTAGTAGTATATCGCAGAAATCTATTTTGTTATCCCTTTCTACACTTGATACTTTATGAATGCTTGTGATCAACCATTTTCCCCTTTTTGACACACCATAACCCTAACTCCATTGCAACTCAAAACGAAGTCTTTTTGATCTATTTTAGCATGTAATCATTGTGGAGGAGCATTGATGTATTAGCAACCCTATGATAGTGTGGTTTTCTATAGGAAGTTTAAGAGAAACACTACCTATCAAACACTTTAGAGAAATGAGTGAAAACTGTGGGAAAGATCTATTTTTACATTTATACTTGTCTTTGAGGGATGGTTTCATAAGTTGAATTTTTTTATGTGCATTAATGAAAAGTAGTCATGATATATGTAATAGCTTGACATTTTAGTTGGCCAAAATTTGAGGGATTGCATGCTTTAATCTTTGTGAAAATGAAGTGATAGAATTGAATGATTGTTTTTTTTATTTGTTTGAGGACAATCAAATATTTAAGCATGGAGAAGTTGATAGTTATATTTTAATATAGGTTTATCTAAGTTTTTATCTTTTTTTCATAGATATTGTTAGTTTTTTAAAATCTATTTATACGTATTTTTAATTAATTAGTATTATTGTTATCTTTTAGTATTTTTTTATTGTGTTATTTGTTTTTGTTCAGATAACTTGTTATTTCTTGTTATTCATGTTAGGTGGAATTGGAATGAAGAACAGAAGAGGAGAAGAGGAGCGAAGCATATGAAGAGGATAATGGCTAAAAAGCCAGGTCCATGACACACAAAGGCCACAGGTGTGACTTTTCAACGATGCCACATGGAAGAAATGAAAACAAAAAATCTAAAGAAAGAGACAGAGCAAGTGGATAGAAATTAGAGGAGTTTTAGAGACACAAGACGGCTTGGGGATTTCTAAAGACATGGAGACACAACTAGCAATTTTCTGTAGCTTAGTCGTGGCTACACTGATCATCAGTTTACAGATTCCTTCATTATCTGACGTGTTCTTTTATATATTTTTATTGTTTGATGGAAAATATTAGTATTTGTGAATTCAATTATGTTATAAGTAGCTAAACCTGTCGTAGGAATTGGTGTTTGAACTATTTGTATACTTTTGTTTATTGATTCAAGTTGATACATGTTCGTGTTATCTATTAAGCTTAAAATCTACAATAAATCGAGAGGCTGAGTTGAGTAATATGTGTTAATTGTATAACGAGAGTTGGAGATTAATAGACCTATAGATAACAAGTTATTAATTTATTAGATAGAGATTTCAATCAATCAATACACTACTTATAGGATTGCTTCACAACTTGTTTAGAAAAGGCTTTGCATATCGAGAGATCCTAACGTTAATTCTGACTTATTTAACTAGTGACAATTAATTACACATTGAGAAAAGGAAACTAAAACATTAGGAAGTCTTAGGCCAAACATTAATTGAATCAATCAATCAAGAGGAAACAAATAGGGATAACAACAATTCCTAGTCTTTAATCTTGATCTCTTCTAAGTTTTAGTCTACTGTTTCGATTTCAGTTACTTGTTAAATTTGCCTTTATTTTATTTCATATTAATCTTAGTTCTTGGATTTATTTCTTAAACAAAGTGTAATCCAAATTAACAAGTTAACCATTATGGGTGTGCGACTTGTATACTTATGATATAGCGTAAAACAAGTTTAGTTTTTTCTCAACAAAAGCCAGATGGAGTGATAGTTAAGATGAAAGAGAATAAGAAGTAGTAAACATATGCTTCGTGGAAAGTAATGAGGTAGCTTCTTCTACTTCTAATAGTAACGATGAATGTGGTATAAATTTTAGTTATGATGAGTTAATAGAGTACTTAGAGGCCTTAACTAAGAAAAAGAAGAAGTTGTCTAAGAAACATAAAGAAATTTTGAGATTATTATAGGAATCAAAGTTAAAAAGTGATATTCTTATACTTGAATTGGAATGAAAGAATTTAGATAAAGATAAGTTGATAAATAAAAATGCTTTATTAAGAAAAAAGAATTGGAATCTTCAAAGAACCATTGTCTTAAGATTACCAAAAGGAATAAAAAGTTAGAGTCAATTCTAGGAGCTAAAAAGATGGCTAATGATAGACATTGTTTATATTATACTTGTGATAATGGACCTTCATCTAGTAAAACTACCTTTGTAAAAGGCAAAAACATGGAAAATACAGCCACACCTAGGTCATATGATCAAAATGCATTCATAAGTAGTACATAAACTATGAAGAATTATTATGCATTTATATATAGCCATAGCACAAGATGTATGGGAACCTTACAATATAGATACAATGGTAGGAATTCATATTGTCAACCTAAGTAAAACTATTACACAAAGACCTATCATGAAGCAAGACCTAGGCATGGGTTTAGGCACACATATATGACTAATGCACCTTTGTTTTACACCTACTATGGACATTATGGACACTTCAAAGATTTTTTTATGATAGATTAAGAGATATGAAAGTTTCATTAAATAGTTGGAGAAATACTACTAACCCATAAAGAACCAAGTTAATGTAGGTACTAAAAATTCATTTAATTTTGTTTTTGTAGGTACCTTCAAGAATAAAAGGAAAAATCATCAACCTATATTGTTTAACCAAGTAAAGAAATCAAAAGAAAATTGGTGATACATAAATTAGGAGGAACATAATTATTTTTAGCAATATATTAGTTTAATATGATATGCTTGAGTGATATTTGATAAGTTGATTTATTTGAATTTTCTTGTTTGAAGAGTAATTAAGTTTAGATTTATTAAATATTGATTTTTAAATGTTTAAGCATGTAATCTGTTAATTCTGGGAGGGATTATGCCATTTTTAAGTCTCATGGTCAACTAGTTCATATTATAGATTGACTAGATAATGGCCGATTAGTGTTATTATCAATTAACTAGTATAAAGTCGACTAGCTATAAACACTTATCAATCGATGTTTCATTTTTAAATGTATCTTCTTTCTCTCTCTCTCTCTAGTTTTATATCATAACTTCTCTCTTAAAAAACCAATTTTGATGACCCAACTTAGTTCTCTCTCAAAATTTTCCATTTTTTCCCAAATCATGAGTTTCTACTATTTCAAATGCTTTCTCACCAAAAATATCCACCTTAACCTCTGTAAAGCCTCCTTTGTAAACCCCCCAATGTTAACATTTGTCTTTTGGTAAAAAAGTAGCTCTCCGATGAGTCTCTTAAGTCGAAGCATGCTCCCTCAACCTCCTCTCTTCCTTAAAAATGGAAGCCCTCTCCCAATTTCAGTCAATAATCGTTATTAGCTATAAACCATAAATCTATCAATTTTAGGAATATCTTTGATTTTGAATTTCTTATTCAATTAGTGATAAAATAGTTTATAATTTATCGTTTAGAAGCTTTTTATATGTCCAATTTCATGAGATTGCTTCTAAGTTAAATCAAATTTGAATTTTTACATTATTAAGGTTCTAAAATTGGGGTTTTTGATTTATCTTGCATAGTTTCTCAAAATTATTAAAAATTGGAGGTGAATTCATGAAATTAGTGATAGAATTAAGTTATAGGATCCATTAATTACATAAGTCCTTGTTAAATTTCAAATTTCCCAAATTATGCTTTGGAAATTAGGAGTTTTCCAAATTCAAAATAAGTTAATGTATATTATATAAAAATAATCATATATAAATATAGGTAGATTAAGGTTTTTGAATACTCAATTATATCTGTTTTATTAAATTCCTATTTTGCCCAATTTTAACCTTAAAAAATTAGGGATTTTTTTAATCAAAATTTTGATAAATTAGGACTTATTTTATCAAGTTGATTTTGTCGAAGTGTAATTGGAAGTCAATTTAAGGTTTTTGATCATTCAACTAAAGTCAATCTTCTTAAATGTCAAATTTTCCATTTTTAAGTCTTTCAAAATTAGACCTTTTTCAAAATTTTGATCAAGTGGAGTCTATTTCATACAATTGATCTTATAGAAATGTAATTAGATGTTAATTAGAGCTTTTTGAACTTTAAATTTAGATTGATTTTATTAAATTTATATCTTCCACTATTTAGAATTAACAATTTAGGCATTTTTCAGAATTTTGACAAATTACAGATTGTTTGATAAAATTAACTTTATAAAAACTTAATTAGTAGCAAAATTGATCATTGTATAGTTTTAATTTGATAAGTTGCATATGTTTCAATTATGCATTCACATAGAAGCATATAGGTGCTTGGAATAATTGATCATAGACAATTATTCTTATATATAGGTTGTGTTATTAGCTATAAACATATTGATACTTGTGTGTAAATTCCAATCTTGAAACTTTCCTAGGATTTTTAGTCTCTCCTAATTCTTAGAGTTTCCCTTTAGATTTACTTCAAGTTGATGTTATTTTTCATCATGTATATAACTAAAGATGGTAGCTCATCTAAGAGCAAAAGATCATCTGTTTCTTAAGGGGGTGAGTATTTTGATGTTGACTCTCCTTAATTTCAAGATTATGCATCTAGAGACTTACATGAAGATTTTCTAATTACACCTTGTTGTCTACACCATTATTAGCAATATGTTCTCATTCAGTTTTTCATTAATTAAGGGTGGGAGCATCTCCTTATTCTTAATTAATCGCCCCAATGTTAGGCTTTTTTTTTTTTTTTGCAACCTCAGAGAGCATCTAGTAAGTGATGATTATCACATAGTCTCAAAAGTTCAAGATGTTTTGATTTTCCTTACTAGAGATTTTATAAATGAAATATTAGGAATTTTCATCCCTCAAGAGTTTTATCATTGTGATTGTTTATCTAAACATAGTAGCATACCTCATCCCATATCTACTAAAGTCAAAACGAGTTTTGAGCTATCTAGTGAGAAGGGAATTATCTAAAAACCTAATGATAAGAGAAATATGAATGCAATTTTTCGTTTTCACCATCTATTTATTAAATACAAATTTCTTTCTTCTACTGGTCATTTTATTGCTTTAGGTTTAGATGCCTATGGTTTCTCTCTACCTTGACATTAGGTTAGAGAATACACCTAGTTGATTTTATCCGACATTACATGATTTATTTTTCACATTCTAAGAAAAAGAGTTAAAAAGTACCTTATCCTCTCATTCTAAGTCACATCTTCCAATGCTTTCATATTCTTTTCATGGAAGATGAATTTGAGTTTCATTCTTTGATTATTCACTCTAAGTTCCATAGGTTGTCAAGTTATCAACGATCATATGACTTAACAATACTAGTGATAGCAACATGCTATACCTCCTCTTGTCCTTCTTAGTGGTGATGATTGTTAGAGGTCAAATTCATAGTGTTTTTGGATATTATTTCTTATTTATTAACCCCTATTTTGGTACTTAAATATTTAATTTATATTTGTCATTGTTTCATTTATAAGTTGATGTGAAAAATGAAAGAATGGTGCAAAAGGATGAAAAAAATATGGCATTTGACAAGACATCAAGGGTGGTCTGGAAGAACCATCGTTGATCCCCATATAAACATTGTTAAATGACTTCTGGGCCTTCAACACAGGCTATTAACAGTGATGTTGATGATCGGTGTCAATCGCTATTAAAGGTAGTAGACATGTTTTCCATATTTATCAATAATTGCGATTGTCTTTTTCCTCCAACTTATAACAGCTTCTCTCCTATAAATAGAGAGCACTCCTAGATGTCTAAAGCATCAGATTTAGGCAACAAAACACTTTGTTCCTTTTTTTGTTATATTCATCACAGTTTAGGTAGGTTTTAGTTAGCTTTTCATTTCAATCTTTTGTATTTGGAGCTTTTAAGCTTGTTTGTCGATTAAAAAAGCTAATACATGCATTTTAGAGTTAGAATACCATCTTAAAATGATATTTGGTTCACTCTAAACCCGTAATTTCATTGTATTATACTCTTTTATTAAATTAATCAAAGTTCTTTTTTTTAACTTACTTGTTTTTTTTTATTAATATGTATATTTAATTCAATTATTGGGCAAAATCGTCATTAAATTAGTTAATTGACGTATTAGGCATAATTTGTGAGTAATTGATGTATTATGAATAATTCATGAGTTGATTTTTGTTTATTTGAGTCCTTAATGTAAGTCCTATGGCACTCAAAGGGTTGAATTAGTTATTTTTTAAAAAAAATTATTACTAAATTAAATAATTAAAACAACCTAGAATAATTTTAACTATATGTAATCTCTAAACCAAAATTTAACCTAAATTGATATGCCAATGTGGTCGCCAAAGAAATAATAATGAAGGCAAAAATTAACCCATATAACAAGACATAAGTAAAAATTTAAGGATGGACAAAGTCATCAAGGTTCATAGAATTTTTTTACCCCAAAGGTAGATCACGTCTTCTCTCTAATTACTTGTCAAAATTTTTACTAAAAACTAATCTTATTTTAAATGGGTAAATAGTAAACCTTTCAATTATACTTAAAGGTAAAGAGTAACCCTTTACAATCTTGTTTAACAATGGGTCAAGAGGAATCCAAAAATATTGATTAAAAAGGGTTAAGAGGAACTCAATACATTATTGTTTCTAAGGTTCAAGAGTGACCCACTAATTTTACTTTGCAATAGATGAAGAGTAACCCTTACAATCTTACTTAAGGGTGAAGAATAATCCTTTACAATCATAATTGATATGCAATTTTTGTTCTCACAAAACAAACCTTAAACTTAGTTTAACAAAGCCTTAACTCAAGCTTATATAGCTTACAAAAAAATTGATTAAAATCAAAGCAAGATAAGGGCCCAAATGCAATCAATGCAATACATATGCCTTATGTATTCCTTAATGCTTATAAATGGCATAAAATAATTCCAATTCACATCAAACTATTAATGCAATTCAAATATTCTTTATCCTATGTGAAGAGAAACCTATCAAATATGATATAAAGGCAAAGAGCAAACTATGTCCTAATTAAAAATAAACAAGAACAAAATCTCCAAAGTAAGTAACTAAACGACACCTATAATGGTGTATCAATTAAGTACACTTAATAAAAATGTTTCTGCAACTATTAGAGACAATTGAACAATATGGAAAGCCTCTTAACTCCTTATAAATCATAAACAAGTTAATTGGCGCAATAAAAAAGAGTTTAAAGCTTTCAACAATCAAATATAGTCATAGGACTTTAATATAAAGTTTCAAAGGTATAGGACTCAATTGAGAAAATGATAAAAGTTTTAGGACTACAAATATATTTAACCCTTTTGGAATTTAATTAAAAAGGAAAGTTTATGCTGCCTAATATAATGTTGCATCCATTAAACCACTTTAAGATAATCATAAACAATCCAAACTTATTTATTTTTACTCAAAAATATCACATAAACGTTTTTAAAGCATTTCTAAATGTTTTCCCAACATTAGACTTAATTTAAAATAAGTTTCAAAGCATGCATAAAAAACATTTCAAAACCTTTAGATACATTAAAAGATATACTTTAACAAAAATCATCACACTACCTTCTGATTATGCAATTTCATATTAATGTGACATTCTAAACCAATTGTTAACATGTAAATCCTTATACAAATTTAATTAAGCACTAAAACCATAATTCAAATCCTATATGCAAATGTTCATGAAAATATGATATGCAAATGTGAGAGCCTGTTGCGTTGGTTAGGTGACTTTAAAACTTTGAATGATTTTGAAATGATTTTACTTTGAAAACCAACGGAAATAAGGCAAGTGCACCTATTGCAAAAGTAATATAATAGAGTAAATTTCAGACTCCAAATGTCGATCCCATAGGAAAAATGTTGCTTAATTACTAGA
>JAOXYD010097406.1:0-11830 GCA_028565735.1 Pinacopodium congolense | reverse complement strand
TTATGTGCGTGATAATGGACCTTCCTCTAGTGTGACTATATTAGTTAAAGGTAAGAACTTAGAGGAAGAAGAACCTAGATCATTCATTAAAAATGTTGCTAGACCTTCATCATCTAGCCCTCATCATAAGAAGAATCATCATGCATTTTTATATGGTTCAAAACCATTATAGAGAAAGAATGTGAATGTGCCTAAAAATAGACATAATTTCTTTGTTAATGCACATCATCAAAATGATGCATATAAGCCTTTTACTTCATATGTTCCTCATGATCATATATATGCATCTAAAAATATTTTTATCACCATCATTTGCCTTTAAATATGTCTTATGCATAAGATCTAATTTTTTTAATAAATCATAAATTAGATTAAAAATAAAAGGGATGTACAAGCACAAGAAGCCAAACAAAGCTGGTCTCAAAACTAGAGAACAAAAGCAGACACCAACCACAGCCTAGAACTTAAGGAACCCTGAAAACAAAAACAATAAAGGGGAAGGCCGACCTCTTCAACAAGCAAGGAGAAGGATCCCAACCAAAAGAAACAAAGACAAAACAAAGAACTGTCTAGCCTAGAAAGAACAAACTGGGGTCTATAACCGATGCAACAGAGCACATCGAAGTCGTCTACCTCCCTATAAATGAGGTCTCAGGAGAAAACTTCTTTGGAAGAGCCCCTCACTGCTAGGATGTGTCAGACTAGGAACTGGGAACAAGACCAGCAAAACACCTTCAAAAAGAGCACAACAAATCCTAAAAAATCAACTACTCATAGGAGAATTCCAACTTCACATGAGCTAGACCTTTGACTGAAGATTTAGATCTCAACTTCTTGAATCTAAGAGGAGATGAGTCATCAGATGGTTCATCATCAGCGGTCAAAGGGAGGACCGGAGAAGGATGTCGCATTGGCTTGGATATGCATGCCATCTTCCTCTTTCTATTGAATTAGTAGACGACCTGAGCATAAGTCAAATCAGGGACATTTGAGTTTCTATTGGGGGACTCAGGGCCAACGGTTTCACTGGGGCCTCCGATTTGCAACTTGCGGCTTGGAATCCAAGGATTTTTGCCTTCAAAAGGGATACCTGCACTCGAAAAACCAGCAAAAACAAAGTTAAGGGTAACTTACAGAAGACTAAACTACAATTATCATGATACATTTAAAAGTTTCAATGGATCTAGACCAAGGTATGGTCATATGAATGTATATACACCCTTAACTTGTCATTATTATAGTCGTGTTGGACATGTTCAACAATTTTGTTATGATCGTTTAATTGTGAATATTTTGCTAAATGGATGCGAAAAGTATAAAATTAACCATTAAGGTTCCAAGATGATATAGGGTACTAAAAGTCTGTTAAATATTTGTTTTGTAGTACCTTCAAGAACTAAAAGGAAATCACCAACATTATTGAACTAAGGATGTAAAAAGTACTAATAGTAAAGTTAGTGATAAATTATAAAAAAAGAGGTATGCCTTAAATCTACATTGATAAATTCCATAATTATTACTTGGATAGAACAATTAATTTCCTGAAAATAAAATTATTTTTAAATAATTTGGGTGAATGTCTTATTTACGTACTATGGATTATCGGTTAACATATAAGATTGGTTCGGCCGACCGAACGTGTTTTTGTAAGTATATCGGTTGACCGATATATGTTGTTCAGCCAACCGAATGTGATGTGTAACCGATATATGTTATTCAACAGACTGAATATGATGTGTAGGTACATCGGTCAATCAATATCAATTGTTTGGTTGACCGAATGATCGAAATTTTAAAATTTTAATTTAGTTTTGTTGTCTACTATCAATGAATTCTTTTATATTTCCTGTTTGTGTGTTGTACAACGATGACTATCAGTCAACCAATAAGAATAGATCGGATCGGTTGATCGAAGGTTAATCGGTCGAACCAATATATGTTGTATGGTTGATCAAATTATTGAAGTTTGGTAGTTTTTATTTCTTTCTCTTGTGCTATGCGTATATCCGCATATGATATTTTTAAAGGTTGTAAATGTTAAAGATCTTATAAATGTCTTCTTTAGTTTGTATTCATTTAAGAGATTTATTAAATTTCATGTTTATATGCTTAAATTATGTATGTTTTTATGTCTTAATAAATGTCTTAATATCTTTATTTTAAGAGCTTCTTAGATTTTTAGATGTTTTATAGATTATATATTGGTTTTTGCATACAAAAGCATGTTTAAAGCCTTTTAAGAATATTTTTGATAATCAGGTCTTTTGAAAATTTCATATCCCTCTCATATATGTTAAATTTTTACACTTACTTACTTTTAAGAAAAATTGTCTTTATTGAGGGGTAGCTTGAAAGTTTTGAGGATTTTATTTTACAAAATTATCTACTAAAAAGGTTTGAAGTCTTTAATAAATTGCCTCCATACATTAGTTTAAGAAAATTTGTTTAGGACATTAGTTTATTCAAAGGTATTTGAAAAGTCCTAATGTTTTGATAAAAAATGTCTCATACATTAAAGTTTTAAATCTAGAGTTCATGGATTTTATGCTAAGTGCTCCTATAGTAGGTTCTAAATAATTCATGACATAGCTTTTGGTTTTTACAAAATTTCATTTTGAGCATGACATTAAAGAACGGAGAATGTGTAGATATTAATAATGTTTGAACCTTTGACATGGATTATTGAAATTTGATACTTTAATCATATATACTTAAAACTTTTGGTTTTGAAGCATTATCCTTCTATTGAGGGGGAGCATGGAACTTCATTTCAATTGCATAATTGAATTTGTTTCTTCCATGAGTTTTTATAAAAGTCAAGCATGAATGCTTTGGTGGTTACATGATTTGATATGATCCTTCTCATGTATTTTATGTTAGAAGTTTGATTTATTGAAAATCTAGATTACATGTATGTAGGGGGAGTCATTGATAAAGTTTTTTGATTAGTTGAGACTCTTAAGATATTTTTTAACAATTGATTTCAAGTAAGAAGTAACTTTAATTAATATCTTGAACTAGATTGCATCTTAATGTTGCGATAATAAATTGATTTTTGGGAGTATCCCTTTTTAGAAATGAAAATTTTAATGTTATTAGTACTTGTTGATGTTGCGTTGCATCCTTTGTTTATTTTGGATGATATTAACAATTAGTATTATGGTAGTTGTTTTGATGAAGTTGATCGGTATCATTAATTAGCTTGCATTGTTTTTATTACAATTCGTATTAATAAGATGCTTTTCAATAACTTATGATGTTTATAAACAAGTGGTACCTTATTTTGAAAAATAGATTTCGAACGACAAGAATAATTGGTATCAAGTTTTTATTTTCCAACAATTGGTATCAAGTTTTTGTCCTCTAGCATTTGGTATCATGTTTTTTCAATAATTGGTATAGACAAGTATACTTTTCGGTATATTTGGTTTCAATTGTGTGATTTTTCAGCTTAATCACTTTTTAACAAACATTTGGTATTTATGTTGATGATTATTTGAGTGTAGACTTTTAAATAAGATTGGTTAGTTTTGTCCCTCTTTTGAAGACATGTGTTATGGTATTTTGAAAGATATCTTAATATGTTTTATTGAGGGGGAGCATTGGTTTGAAATATATGTTTAGGAGAGGATTAGTATATCCTATTGTATGCATCATACTTATTGGTATCAAACTTTTATAAAAAGGGGGATAATGGTAGATGTTATATGTATTTGTGACTAGTATTTAAGTTTTACACTTTTTGTAATTTGACGTATACTTTTTGATGATTAAAAAAAGGGGAGAATGGTATATGCGATATTAGCATATTTATGTTAACCTTGTGTTTATTTTCTTTACATATGATTCACGTGTATGTGGGGATTAATTTTGTTGAATAACTTGTTATATGGTTCTAATATCACATGGTTATGGTCATCATCAAAAAATGAGAGATTATTGAACTAATGGTTGGTTTCACTTTTGTTTTGATGATGACAAAGTGTTTCTACTAATATGTTTGTAGAGTTTGTTATGTTTGTTTGATTTGGAGTGTATATGATGAATAAGTAATTAAGTTGGTAATTCAATAAAATTTATATGACATATTTAAGTCATGGAATATTGTTTTAGATAAAGTTTATGTAAATTAAAGATGTATGAATTAATTAAGTTTGTTGATAAAGTGAATGAAATTATTTAGATTATTGTGTTAAGGAATTTTGGTAAACTAGGTAAATTAATTTGTTAAGTTTATATAATTGTGTAAAATGTGTTAAGATTTGATTAGTATTATTTTTTTATGTTGAATTGGTTTAATGACTGAATGGAATTGGTTTTGCATTGATTGATTAATGTTTGTATAAAGTTTAGAAGCTAGATTATTGAACAAGCTCAGTTGAACTCTAAAATTTGTATAGCTGAATTGGAAAAGGAAGTAAGGATACTTCTAAAGCTCCAAATGCTATGAAATTTTACAAGAGATTATAACAATATGTCAAGAAGATATCCACCAAAGTTCACATCAATTGGATGAAGAATGAAAAAGATATGATGAAAACATCAAGTGGTGTTACAAGGTGACAGCACAGGCATCGGTTGACCGAATGAGTTTGTGTAGGAAATCAGTCGACCAAATGAAGAAATTGATCAACCAAATGATGTGTAGGTCTACCGAATTAAGCAATAGGTTAACCAAATGAGGTCAACAACCAACGAAATGACCATCGGTCTACTAAATAAAGTCATTCAATTGATCGAACATGAAGATTACGCAACAGTAACTCTACAACAAATAGATTTCCAACAGGTATATTATTAAGTGAGATGAACATTGGTGCAATGGCTATTTGGTCTTGGAATGAGTATAAATAAGTTTTTTTTTTGCTGTTTATATATTAAGAAGTTTCCAAGAAGTATTGAAAGTGTTTATGTATTATTATTGAGTATTCTTGAGCGTTTAAGAGCTTTTGATAAAGTTGTGGTTGGGTATTTTTATGGGGTTATTCCTCAGCCTTAAAAAAGAAGAGTGTGAGGTTCTCCTTTATCCTTAAAAATTGGAGTGTTGTGAGGTTATTCTTAAACCTTAGAAAATGGAAAGTGAAAGGTTATCCTAGAGCCTTGCAAAATGAGTGTATTATGTATTGTGTGTTCTTATTGATTGCAATAAGAACAAAATCTCAACAATGGTGTTGGGGACTGGATGTAGAGCAAGTGGACTGCTCTGAACCAGAATAAATCAGTTGTGTCTCTTCTTTCTTTTCTCTTTTAATTTTATACATTTAATTGAATTATTTAATTTATTATTGTTATTTAATTTATATAATTAAAGTATTGTTTAGTTTCCGTCCTTAATTAAAATTGGTAAATAGACTTACGTTTAATAATATTGAAAAGATTTTTTTAAGAACCTAATTCACCCCCCTCTTAGGTGTCGTATAGGGCCAACAAAAACGAAATTAAAATATCAGATACTCAAATTTAAGCAATAAAAATACAAGCTATCAAAATATGCAGCATTTAGGTTCCAGCTCACTAAAACAATGTTTTTATTACACTAAAAATGTACACTTAACACAAAAATCCTACTAGAACATTAATTTATCAGTTAACAACAAATCATAAAAATAAAAATGAAATTAATGCATGGAACAGATGAATTGAAATAAGAGCAAATAAAAAACATGCAAACCTAGACAGCTTTAAAGCAAACTGAAAATTTGAACTTAAATAAAAAATATAAGAGCTTCAAAATAAATAAATAAAAACTCTAACACACTCTTGATGACTTGCAAAATTAGAAAACAACAAATCTACAACATCAAAATTAGATTTAAGGAATAAAATCAAAGAAGATAGAAGTAACACACAAAAATAGATATCTTTGAGTAATTTGTGTTCTTAAAGCTTCAATCAAGGTTCTGAGTGCTTAAATTTTGAAATAAGAGGTCTATTACATTCTTTAAACCTTAAGCAAAGCCACAAAAACATATTTGAGCACTAAATATCAAAGAACACATATGATAAACAAAAATAGAGACAGTTTGAGATTGTGTGACTTCATGAATTTGAAAAAAATGAAATAAACACTCAAAAATTCAAATTTATGATCTATGAAGCTCAGGGAAACTCATGATTATCTAAAAAAACTGAAAACACAAATTTTAAAGTACCAAAAATAGTTTTAAGTCAAGAAAATGGATATTAAGCAACAATAGCAAAAACAGGGATAACTTTTGTGTTTGAGAGATTTTGTGATTATAATTTTGTTTTGAGAGCATAAAAATTTAATAGAAATGTTTTGGAATGTTATTTATATTGTTAGGGAGTGAATGGAGTCATTGGCTTTACGGAATCTCCATTAAAAGGGTGAAAAACGTTGAATAACCAAAAGTAACTTTTTCTGGAAACTAGGCATTAGTTTTCGTGGGAAGTAACCTTGGGTTCACATGGATTTAAATAGTGTCATCTAAGTCCCACTCTTTAAGTCCCAAAAAAACATAAAAAAGAGACTTAAACCAAATTCAAAAAAATTCAAAAAAATTCCTAACATGTTTATTTCAATTCAAATAAATTATCAAACATTCCCTATGTGAAATGTGATACTAAGACATTTAAATTAAGATTAAAAAATACACGAAATGCCTTAGTTATGAAAACTTTTCATTCTTAAACAAATTTAAAACTTTTTGAATATTTTCTAAACCTTCCATAAACCAAAATTTACATCATAATTGGAATTAAAACAAATTCAACCACACATAAACATCATTTTAAAAATACTTATACAACATTAAGAGATATATTTTAACACAAATCACATATTACTTCTTGATTATCTTATTTTATGCTAATAAAACAATCTAAGACAATTTCTAATATGTCAGTGTTATAATCAAATTCTACTAATCATTGAAACCCCAATTCAAAACGTATATGTAAATTTTCATGTAAATATGGCATGCAAATGTGAGCTCTTTTTCAAGTATTGATAAAGATCATGTTTATGACTACATAACAAGACACACTTAAACCTATCAAAACCTAGACTTCTTCTCTTAATCTTCACTTTAACACTTCAATGCTTGTCCCATTCTCTATTTTCTTAAAGAAGGCTCTTTTACCTTGAACTCCAACACATGACCTTATACATTTACATCAAGTTATCTTTCTAATACATCAAAATTCAACCATTAGTAACAATAATGTTTTGTCATCATCAAAACACGTTATTGGAACCTTTTTTATTCAACAGTCTCCTCTTTTTTATGATGAAAAAACATGTGATATTAAGAACATATAAAACACGTTTCATGTAAATGGATCATGTATTATGAAATGATATGTCTCTTCTTCTTTATACTTAAAAATCATATGCTCTCTGCCACCTCTTGTGTAAGAGTTTATTTGGGTAAGACATCATGTATTTGATCATATATATCGAGCATAGTCATAACCATAAAAACATCATTTGATAAAACTCAAATAAAGAATGGTTATTAAATTGAAAAGAAAGAGAGTTCCAAATGCTTTCTACCGCCTCTTGTGTAAAATTTGTTTTAGGTGAGGCATCATGTATTTGAAAACATATATTAAGCATGGTCATAATCATGAAAACATAATATGATAAAACTCGAATAAAAAATCATAAAAATACATTGATTATTAAAGAAACTAGGGTTTCTGCATGTGGGACGACCATAAGCAACCTTGTCACGGTGAATCACATGTGAAGCAATGGGCATATGACTAGTCACGTGGTAATTACTCCTAAAATTTCCATGCCCTACCATGAAGGACTTCGGTATCGAAACACGAAACCAGTAAGTAGGAGAAAAATGCATGATCACGTGGATGTTGTGACTGAGTGTATATTAGGCACATATGTTTACCGACTATCTTCACCATCCCAGGATCTTCTTCATACCAAGGGACACAATAATCACGTATACATGGGGTATAGATGTCTTCTTTGCTTTTTCCTTTTACATGTAATCATGCAATGTACCTACTTAAAATGTAATCTATCTAAAATCTACACTTTCTAATTGTTGATAATCACAAGAGGATGACCTGTAAGGATGAATGCAAATAAATTCTGAAAAGTGCATTGGCTTTTTCTCTTAAGGATAAAGAAGATTTCCCTTCTCTACTTTTCCATGTCATAGTTGTTGAAGGTATGATTATTAGGATCAGTATCATTGTCTACGAGACTACCACATCTGATCTTCATTATTATCTTACCTAATGTGCACATATTAAACTTATAGTAGGTCACCACGTGTTCTCTCATGAGTAACCTAATCTATATCCCATAAGCCAAGTCATCAAACATTAGCGTAAACAAGTTTATAGTCTGGGAATTTTGGGCTCCAAATCTTAATATGTATTATATTAAATCTATTGGTTTTTAACTATTACTTTATATTATATATCTAATAAACTCAATAACTAAACTTATTCTTCATCCCAATGAAATATATGTGTTATAGTTCAGATGTTAATATTTTTATTTTCATTTTTTCATTTTAATATCTTTAAAGTTGATAAATTTAATCTAAAATTTTACTTCATTTTATATTTCAAATTTAGAATTTTAATAAAGATTTTATCCACTTATATATTCTAGAAAAATCGATGAAGATTAAATCCAACCATAAAAAATTTTGGTAAATAATTTAAACTAAGATGTAGGAGTATGCAAATTTTCATATTTTTCAAACAATCTTAAAGAAAGAGGGAAAAAAAATTTTGTCTATCTATTTTGCCCCATCAAATTTTGAGAATTATCATCTTTTATTAGACACTTAAGAAAATGAGAAATTTTAAGAAATATCCAACATCAAATTTCTCTCATACATATGAAATGCATATGGCAGATCTTTCTACCACAACTGATATGGAGATAGAAAAGAAAAAAGCTAATTGGAAGAATGATGCAGTCTCAGAGATGATCAAGTAAGAAGTAGCCAAATTCATGAAAGGGAAGGGAATTGACCATGGATAAGCATCTACCAATGTCAACTTTGCTCATTTGAATGATTTTACAGATACAACTCTTACTTTGCATTGAGTTCATGTTAATGGTTAAAGTGTATGTTTTTTAAGGCATCATATATAGCATTTTCACCTATTAAATGCATGATTTATGTCATTTATAAGCTCTTTTTGTTAACTTTGAGGTTTGTGATGATCTTAGAGCTTATGGATTAAATTTGGGGAAAATTAAAGCAAAAGGGGGCAAGGGAGACGCATAACAGGTCTTAAACAACAATTTTTAGAATTTTCAAATGGCGTCGTTAATGGATAAATAACTACCGTTGATGCCCGAAACAAATTCTTAAATAGTAGTTCTTAAAACAACGTTGTTGTGCACTAATCAACAACCACTTTAGTCACTGTATGCATCATATTTATGATTTTTAAAGGAAAACTTGGTCAAATTACTCCCTTAATGTCTCAAAACCCTAGTAACCACCTAGAAAACTATATGAAGTCTTATTTTCGTCATTCTTAGGAATTTTTTAGAACATATTCACATCAAACATCAAAATAGTTAGGTTTCTCTTATTTTTCTGTCCAGATTGTTGAACTAAGGTAGGTTCGACCTTATTTTAATAATGACAAAACAAGCCTTATTACTAATATTGTGTTTCAAGCGTGTTTTGAAAAATAGGTTGAATAAAGTTCAAGTGTAATTGCTTAAGGAGTCTTGAGACAGAATTAGTCTTGAAGTGGGAAATGGAATTTCATAAAGACTCAAAGCTTGAAGAAGGAAATTAATTTAAAACAAGTTTACTTATGTTCTTCTTAGTGTAAACTTTGCTTAATTTTGTTTTGGTGGTTTTAAAGGCCCTTTTACGTGCTTATTCATGAATGCATATCTTAAAATATGTCTATAGGTGCATAATCAAGAAGTTTATGTTGTTAATATGATTTTATCCCCTGGATAATTGATTTAGTTGATTAATAATGCATTAAGTTAGAAAATTAGTATGTAATGTTTTTAAAAATTAACTTAAGTGATTCTGGTTTGAACAATTTGCTGGCATTAGTTTCTAAGGTTATAATGAGTTTGGCCAAAGCATTTAATTTTTGTTAATATGTTTAGATCGATCGTTTTAATTGTAAAGAATGGTCAACCGAATATCAACTTTTTTGTCTTAGGTTGACAGAATAATAAAAAACGGTTGATTGAATACCAATTTTTGATAAATCGATCAACTGAACCTTACCTATAAATCAATCGAATGTTAAGAAAATGAAAAAAATCCGAGTAAGAAAAATTATATAACGGTAAGAAAATTGATCCAATGTAATGTTTGTTAACATATCGGTTACAGTTTTTTAATGGTGGAAATAATTATTTGTAAGCTGGTCCCATTTCTGATGTCTTATCCATAGTATGAAGACGCAAAATGGGCGTGATGCTCTCTGTCACATACCTGTCTAGATAACGTAACATTTCAAACTCAGCTCCTTTGTAGTTCTTGATTATCAAAGTTAATGGTGTCTTAGGCTTCAGTACCTCAGTAATATTAGGTGGACCTTAACCTAAACTGCTAATATG
Organism: Pinacopodium congolense; assembly: GCA_028565735.1. NCBI lineage: Eukaryota > Viridiplantae > Streptophyta > Magnoliopsida > Malpighiales > Erythroxylaceae > Pinacopodium > Pinacopodium congolense. The sequence goes on along the minus strand of JAOXYD010097406.1, from coordinate 1,281 downwards.
TAAGGAAAGGACAACTTCTACTTAGCTTCGAAGTACTTTTATATCCACATGTCATGGTCATCGCTCGTCCAAAAAAAATGTTAAATTTTCATAAATCTCTATTTGGTCTCGAAGAAAAGATGTAAGATTTAAAGTCAAGTCTCAAAATAGCAATTAAAACTCTTTGTAATTTACGAATAATAGCTTAATCATATCTCTAAAATTACTGGGAAAAAGAAGGAGGATGTAGATGATCAAAATGAGAAAATTTCAGAAATCATTTAACCATAATTCTTCCCATCAAATAAGAGAAGAGTATATCCGAACATAGGGAGTGATCTTCTTTTTACGGTATAAAAACTGAAGTTAGAAAGAGTGTGAAGGAACGCAGCCGTAGGCTTTGTAGCAAGTCTTTGACTTGCTCCATAAATCACACGTTACACGATAAGTTCTCAACTTGCTTCTTAAGGAAGCCAACCGCCTACCCAATATCTAATGGGTCATGTTTATCACAAAACACAAGTCAAATATGCTTTAGTTAAAAAAAACAAAAACATCAGTCCAAATAAACAATTAACAGTGTGCTTATTCATGTCAAATCAGGTTACTGGCCTGTATTGCTGCCCATCATCGAAGTGATCTATTTCTAATCTTACTTTAATACGCACTCCTATCTTCTTTTCACTTTTGACAATTGCCATTTAACTAGTAATATTTATTTTCATCTTGGTTTCTCAGTTATTTGTGTTCTCTAGTCACTTTCGTCCGATCTATTCAAATGCGAATTATTGATAGCTTCTAAATAATGCAATTCTACAGGGTTGCATTTGAGAATTGGAAATCAGCACATGAAAATAGGTAGAATTGAAATTTCAAATTATTATCCAATTAAAATATGGGAGTGACTAATTATTATCCAATTAACATATGGGAGAGACTACGGGCTCTTCCTCATAAAATTTCTCGTGATCTTTTTTTAATATAATAAAATTATACAACACCTTTGTTCATAATTTATTATTAGTCAATTAAATTATACAACGTTATTACACAATTTATATTATTTTTATAAACAGAATACATGTAATATTATTAATACAATTCATACATCAGTATATTGTAAAAATTACATGCAAATAATTCATATCACAAATACACTTCTTATGATCAAATTATACAAGGCTCCAATTATAATTGAACAATACATTAATTTGGGGCAACAAGAGAGCTATAAAGAGAGCCGTGTAATATTGCCATTAAAATATAATTATTTTGGTTAAAACTCTAAAATTTAAGGTAGAT
>JAOXYD010097395.1:0-11830 GCA_028565735.1 Pinacopodium congolense | reverse complement strand
TAGATGCAATAGATAAGGATTTTTCATTTTGTATTTTCTTTGCAAAACTAACAAAGGATTTAAAATATTCATCTTTTGATCCTAAAAATAAAACCCAAGTAAAACTACTGAAATCATCCATAATAACAAATGCATATGATTTTCCTCCTAAACTAGCCACTCTAGTATGACCAAAAAAATTCATATGAAGTAATTCAAGGGGTCTAGAAGAAGTTACCAATTTCTTGCTTTGAAATGAACTTCTTATTTTCCCATTTGACATGCTTCACAGATTTTGTCTTTTTCATACTTTATTGTTGGAAGTCCTCTAAAAGGTTGTTTTAAGTTAAGCTTTAAGAGGAGATCCATACTTGCATGTCCGAGTCATTAGTGCCAAGTCCAAGCGCATTCACTCAAAGATGTTAAACATTTATCTTCAAGGTTAGTAACATAGTGTAGATCAACAATGTATAAATTTCCTTCTCTTTTTCCTAAAAATAGGACACTATTGTTATCTATCTTAGTGACAATACATTCATCTCCTAAGAAGCTAAATTTGTAGTTCTTATCACATAATTGACTTACACTTAATAGGTTATATTTTAAACCTTTAACAATTAAAAAATTATCGATCAATGGAAAGTTATCTTTACCTACTTTTCCAGTTCCAATTACCTTACCCTTTGCATTATCCCCAAACGTGACGGATCCTCCATCCTTTCTCTTAAATGTGATAAATTGTGAAGGATCCCCAGTCATATGTCGTGAACATCTGCTATCTACGTACCATTTGTTTCTTCTTTTTTCCTATAAGACAAATGAAAATAGTTTTAGGTACCCATCTTATTTAGGGTCCTTAAGTGTTAGTATACTTAACTCATGACTTAAAAGATTACACAAATAAGAATCACAAATACAAGTTAACTAGTCATGTTAAATGTTAAATGAGACGGGTGTTTAAACATATATGATTTGATGGATTACGAAAAAAATGATTATTTTAACATATCAATAGATGGAATCAGCTGCATCGGTCAACCCAACATCGAAGCTTTGTCTATTGGTCGACCGAACCTATCCATTCCATTGACCGAATAACCTTTGGTCAACTGATGTTAACGTTCGGTCGACCAATCCCCTGAGGATGGTGAAACTAAAAAAGGTATAAACAATAAACTTTAAAATAAATAAGTGAAAATAAGAAACAACAACATTTATTTATTTTTTGGAATCCAAATGGTTTTGGTCTTGTAAAAATTGTTATTTTTATAACTATTTGAAAAATTGTTTAGTTGATCATAACAGAAATAAGAAACATGTCCATAATAACCATAATATGTGCAAAACAATGAAGTTTATGTTTTGTATGCATTCCTATGCTCATTTTTATATCCAAGATCTTTATACAAACTTTTTTGAAAATTTTGTCTAGGATGCATAAAGGTCTTTTTATCATTAAATTGATGTGAGGGAGATTTTCTGGGTTTTGAAGTGTATTTGAATACATGATACTTAGGTTGTGGTCTACAATGAGCATTCTAAGCATTCTTAGGAGTATATTCATCTTCTAAGTTCTTTGCTTTTACAAAAATAGTCTCACTAGTAAACACCTCTTTTTCATGATTATACCCTAACCATGTTTATTATTTCTGAAAATTTGAAGACTTAATAGGTTATCTAGTTTTTCTTTTCCCTTGTTGAATTTTTCTAGTGATTCTTTAAGGGATTCAATTTCTTTCTTTAGAGACTTATTTTCATTTGCTAGATCATCATTGTCTTTATTAATTAACGTCATATCTTTTCAAAGGTCACTATTTTTCGATTTGCATGCATCTAAGTCCTCTAAGGCTTTCTTATGCTTATCATGCAATTCCTTGTTTCTTTTGGTTAACTCTTCCATATGTTCTAAAACTTCATCACATGTATAACCACATTCATCTTCACTAAGAGAAGGACATACCTCATTGTGTGTCATAAAACACATGTTGGCCATTTCTTCTTCTTCCGAATCGCTTAATTCAGAACTTAAGGCTTTTAATGCTTTCTTTTTCTTGGAGTCCTTTTTTTCTTTACTCCACTCTTTCTTTTCCTTCTTCTTCTTATAGGTGGGGTCGTTGCAACCTTAGATGTCCCTTTTCACCACACTTAAAACATGTTGTGTTAGACAATTTATATTTTTGATTAAGATGTACCTTTTTAGCACATTAAGGCATTTCACATGAACTTCTTTAGCCTTTTTGTGATGAATGCGAGCTCCTCATTCTTGTTTCCAACCGACGATTCTTCATTGTTTCTCTCCTCATTTTTGTTTACTTTGAATGCCACATTTTTCTTCCTTGGCTCCTCTTGTTCCTCCTAGATGTTTTTCATCCTCATCTCACATGTCAAAAGTGAACTGATGAGCTCGTTGAGAGGAAGTATGATGAGGTTTCTTACTTTGTGTATCACTGTCACCTTTGTTTCCCATGTATTTGATAATGACATTAGGATTTTCCTACATAACTCAACACTAGATTAGGTCTTACCTAGAACTTTTAGCGCACTAATAATATTATTAAAGCGAGCACACATTGAAGAAATAGTCCCATCATGCATCATACGAAAAAGTTCATAATAACGAGTAAGCATACCTATTTTGGTCTCTTTGACTTGATTTGTACCTTCATGAGTAATTTCAAGAGTGCGCCATATATCATATGCAGTTACATACATAGCAATCCTATTGTATTCTTCCATGCTTAAGGCACAATATAAAATATGCATAGTCTTATTATTTAAGGATGTTAACCTCGTTTCATCTAGGTTCCACTCATTCTCTTTCTTTAGAACTATTTCATTTCCTATGAGTTTGGTAGGCATCGTATAAGGTTGAGTTACTATTATCCATAAATCTATAGTTTCTCCCATAAGATAACATCTCATGTTATTTTTTCAATAAATATAATTATTGCCATTGAAGTAAGGTGTTCTATGTGGATTATAGCCATATAAGTTATGTGAAGAACCTACACTGTTCATGAAGTGTGCCATTTGGTCTTACCTAACAAATTCATTAGAATTTACACCCAAAGTGAGACCTACGCTCTGATACCAATTGTTGGCCCTAAATGACACCTAAAGGAGGGAGTGAATTAGGTTCTTAAACTTTTAAAGCAAATATACAAAACATAGAAACAATAATTTGATAAAATTAAGTACACAAAAATGAAACAAATAATATGAAGAGTACTTGTAATTATTAAAAATAAATTAAGAAATAAAAACTTAAAAATTGTAACAACTTAAAAATCCTTTTTGGCTCAACGATAACCAACTCTTCTTTTTCAAGGCTCAAGAATAACCTTTAGACACGTTCTTTTTATAGGCTCAAGAATAACCTCGAAAAACTCCTTTTAAAAGGATCAAGAATAACCTTATAATGACAAAGAAACTTCTTACTAATAGAGAGAACTCAAATCTCACAAGAACTTGAAAAGCAAACCACTCTTAAACACGTATACACTTTTAACTTGATCAGACTTTTCACAAACTTGTTAAACTCTTCACTTGTCTATTTCTTGTCTACTTAACGGTCTCACACTTGTTTTTATTTATAGTGTAAAATACGATCGACTACCATTGGCAAATTAATTTCTTTTGGACTATTGGATAATTCTTGTTATTGTTGGACAAATCTTTTATCTGTTGAGCAATATGACTGTTACAAAGAATTTGCTCTGAAATCTTCTTTGTTTGGTTGACCGATGGATGTATTCGATCGACTTATCTTCGTAATTTTACTTTATTCAATCGACCAGTAGCTTCAATCGGTCAACCAATACAAGTTCAGTTAGTCGATCTTCGTATTTGGTCAACCGACCTCCTCAACATGTTCGTTCAATCGACCGATCTCTATAGTTCGGTCAATCGATCTTCCTTCAGTCAGTTAATGCTCCTTCAACACTATTGTTCAATCAATTGATCTCCATGGTTCAGTCGACTGATCCTCCTTCATCTAGAAATCAACATTTTCTTGAACAAATGCTTCAATAAACCTGTTCTTATACACACTTAAACAAAAATATTAATACCAAAGATATTTTTTCATCATCCAAATAAGGTGGAACCATCCCTTGGTTCAACATTATTTAAGTTTTCAAATAAAAAAAGATCATTTGTAGACCTCATTTGTGAAGATTTTAGGGTTCCTTTCTTGTTATAGAATATGAACATAATTTAATATGATATTAAACACTTATAGGTCTCCTTTGGAGTTAATTGACGTTTTTAATGTCCATTATATTGCCAAAACTTGGTCAAGGTTATTCAATTGCTAATTAAAATTAAGGAAGACTTCCACACTCGAGTGTAGAATAAGATTAGTGAGAATAATTTGTTAGGATTTTTTACCTCAAAGTTATAAAGAACACAATTTATACTTGATAATGCAAGAATTGAGAGGAATTCTTTGGTCTGGAGATTACACTTGATGATAAGCCAAAGAGTGAAGCTAGCTTTTGGAAAATTGTTTAGAAATATCACTAACTTGCTAACTTACTTTAGCAAACTCATTTTTTATTCCCTCTAAACTGTTAAGAACACAGTTTCTTGGTGAAGCATTGAAAGGAGTTCTAAGTCCTAACAACTTGGTCTGCCGTGTAAGGTCTAGATTGTAAGAAGGAAAATTCTCCTTGTTGATTGAGAGAGCTTATGAATGTTCTCGATGTTATTTCAAGTTGGAGCCACTGACAATAGGTTCTACATTAGAAACATCTAGAAGGCCTTCCATAATTGATCTAATTAATATAATAATGTAAAGAGGACCTAGAGAGTGTAAATTATCATGTTAGAACAAAAATTTTTCCCCATTCCTGATGATGTATTTTAGGGAATTCCTAGTGCTTTCCCAAAGTTTTAGGATTTTTTAAAAGCTTAGGAGGATTAAGTGCCAACTTTAACACCCCAAAATCTTTTCCTTTTAAAAAATTGTATATCAATCCATTGAATCCAAAGGGATTCTTTTTATCAAGAATAGTTTCCATATTCATTTGTAAAGGAATATCTTCCTCATCAGTCTAGTTGAATGAAGACTAAGACCAACTTCTTCCTTTAGCAAGTAAAACTCACTCTGATTAAATTTTATATTAAAGGAATTTGACTTATTACCTGTACATAAAAATTTCTTCAACATTCTTCTTAATTGTTTTTATCATTTTCATGGGAAGGAGGAGATGAGCAATCCAAGGATGTGCAATCCATTAAAAACTAAGAACATCGATTGGTGCCTCCTTGAGAAGGATACGTTCTTTGCATTTTCATAGTTAATATTCAGTTCCACCTATTCTAAAAGTGGTAAGTAATCCCTATACAATGGCTTCATTGTGGTAATAAGAATTCCCGTGTACCTTATAGTAGACTTTCCTATTTGAAACCAGTGAGTTGTCCTAAATATATTGTTGTCTCTAAGTAATTCACAAAAGTTTATGAAAAGCATTCATTAATCTTACAAAGCATTTATAAAAAAAAAATTTAAGGGAAATTTTCCTTTAAAAGGAGAAGATTATTGATTAATGAGAAATTAAATAACTTCATGGCTAAAAATTTATGATGATAGCTAAAAGTATTGCTTGCTTTGATATTTTTAGAAACTAAAAGTGTCAAAACTTATGTGAAAACTGCAAAAAGATTTAGTGATAATGGATTGCCTTTTCTTGGACAATTAGAACCCTAAAAAAAGGTTCATGATTTATATGAAGCTAAATGAAGAGGTGGTGAAACATTAGACTAAGTAATTGATAAAGACCGATGGAAATCCAAAGGCCTTGAATGAATCAGTAAGAAATTCCTAAGTTATTAAATCAAAATACTTTTGGAAGTCTATTTTAATCATACAAATTTTTTCCATTAACAAATAAACAGTAATTTTTGAAGACTTCTTAAACCAAGAGAATATTTTCCCCTATATTTCACCTTGAAATAAGTTCCTTTATGATTGATTGATTATTAAGGAGGTGACATCTTTCAATATGATGGTCAGCTTCTTTGAAATTATTTTTTATATAGTGTTAAGATAGGAGGTTTGTTAAAAGTCCTTTAATGACATTGGATTCGATGTCTTATGAATCAAAGAGATGAATGATTTATTAAGCTCTTAAAGCATTTTACCATTGGAGAAGAATTATATAATTGAATTGATAACCATATTTCCTTGTAAATCTAAGATTTTTGGAAGAACAAAGCATTAAAACCATCAAGTTCAAAGGCTTTATCAAGACCTAGTGATAATAGTGTTGTTTCTACATCTGACTTAATAAATATTTTATTAAAGGATTTTACTTGGTCAATAGTGTGATAAAAAACATGATGATGTTTTCAAGAAATTTAGAGCACACCATAATGTTGTTTTTGCAACCTAATAAGTCTCAGAAGTAATTAACTAATAATATTTTGATTTCATTGGTTAGTGGCCTTTCTCCCTCAACCATTAAAAATTAAAATGATTTTTCCTACAAATAAGAATGAAATTATGAAAAAAACCCTTAAAATTGTTATCGCCATCCTTTAGACATCTTACTCTTGATGTTGGCATTATTAAGGAATTACGAGCTCTTAATGTTTAAATGAAAGTTTGTAGTTTATATTTTTTCCAGTTTTCTAAGTTAGACATTATTAAGTTGAACTTAAATTAGAAAATTGATAAATCATAAATCAAGTCCACATTTGAAACTTCTAAATCAATATTTTCAACAACTTTAGAGTTTATGATTTTTAGTTTTTTTCAAATATATTTTAGCATCCTCATGCATTTTTATAATTCATCACTATAAAATGGAGTTGTCATAACCTTAAAGACAAGATCTTTAAATCCAACTTGATCTACTAAGTAGTTGTTGAATTTAATAAAGCTAGCCTAAGGCCTATAAAAAGAGCCATAAAGACCTCTATGGGGCATTAATTAGAAGAAAGATTATTTCCAAAGTGTTCCCTAAAGTTCAGATTGTCATTTATTTAAGTTGTATTCATCATAGCTTTAATCAATTTCCTTTTTTGAAATAGTTTTCCCAATTAGTTATTTTTATAGTTAGTGATTACCCTTGTATTTCAAATTAGAAAGACTTGACAATGAGATGCAATTGCTTAAATCTGCATTCCTTATAAGGGCCATAAATTTTGTCACTAGAGATGGTGGAGCTGAAATCATTAAGGACTAGTTAAAGACATTTATCCAAAGCACTATTGAAGATATACGTCTATAATTACTTCCTGATTGAGAAGTTATTGGAGGCATAAAGCAATGTCACCAATATAAAGGTCATTAAGTTATGAATAACTAACTTAAGATGATGTATAAATATAATTGAGTAACAGATGTAACTATGGCTCTTAAGTCATTGTAAACTACAAAAGTTTCACCATTTTAGTGGTGATAAATGTTATTTCAAATTGATGAGTTTCCATAGACAAAATCTTAGCACTCATTCATTTTGTGTGCCTTTATTTTAGTCTTTAACAAACCAACAATCAAAGGTTTAAGATTCTTTTCAAATTTTTTAACCACTAAATGTTTTAAATGGAAATCTAATCTCTTATATTTTAGGCAACATTGGAAAAATGGAAAAATGGGATAAGTAGAATTAAAATTAACCTTCTTCTTTGGTTTTCTACCAGGCTTATTCCTAGATTTAAATAGAGAGGAATAGTTAGATATAATACAAGCAATCATAATATCAAGACAAAAGATCATAATGAGACAATGGTATCGATGTACGCAACCTATAATCATAACTTTAAGGCTTGATTATTCTACTTGGTCAAGGACTACTTTTACCTAGTGATGAACATTAATTTTTTAGTTTTTCATTTTCATTAACTCCTTGAGACATTAAAGAGAGGTTGACTGGTTCCTTAATAATTTTCAAGGTGTTACTAGAATTATCTTCTACTAATTCATCATAATGTCCATTTTTTAAAAGTACATAATTCACCTTCCAAGTTATAGTTACCTATAATTTTAACCATTTCTAAAATCTCCATGTCAAGATTCGCCTCTATCCGTATAATAGCATAACCAACTCTTTTGAAAGTGGTAATGGTTTCATCTAAGAATAGTGGTTTCCTATTGATGTTAACAAGGTTAAGTTAAAGCTTCTATTAAATAATGTTCAAGTATAATACTACAGAAATTAACTTATAATAGACCAGCCTTGTGGTTAAGCTTCATTAATTTAGAACAAATCTCCATTACTAAAGAAAGATAAGAGCTCACTTAATATGATAGGAACTAGGTTACATCTTCAATACCATTGTTAAACTTGGAGAAGAAGAGCTAAGCTTCATTGAAGCACATTTTCTCTAAACCAAAATGATTCCAATTAATAGTAGTATCTGTAAACTAGAGGAAATGTTAAACACTTATCCAATAAAAAACCCATTAAAGTGGTGGATTGTTTAGAACTACCAACTTTGAGAACATTAAGAGGCAACATAAATATAGAGTCAACACCAACCTAAAAAGTGGGAAGGAACCTTACAGAATGAAATGAATTAGGATTTATAATTACATTAAACTAAGAAAGCTCTTGTGGGAAAGGTGAAAAAGTGAAAGTGGCCACCAGATGGGAGAAGAAAAAAAGGCTAGCTAAAAGTTTGAAAAGGGTGAGGTAAGATTTAAGAGGATGGAGGAGGGAATGGTAGCTTAAATAGGAGGAAAGGGGTAGGTTAGAAGAAGGAACTTAAGAAGTATAAGTTAAAACAAGAGAGGTTGTAAGGAGTATAGAAGGATTTAGGAGAATACTAGAGGTGGAGGTGGCAAAGATAGGGAGAGAGGAAAGGATAAGAATGGGGGGTAGTGTAACTAGAAGGAGAGGGGCAAAGGAATTATAGCCATCCATGATGAAAAATGAATCAAACAGGAAATATTTTAGACATGAAAAGGTCTAAAGGTATTAATTATGTTTTACCTTTTAAATCATGATATTCTACTTATTATTTATCTTATTTATATATTTTTATTACTTTAATGTTATTTTATGTATTATTATTTTTACATAAACTTTGTTTTTTTTCTTCTTAGATTAGTTTCTTATTATTACTCTATTAAATGTTGGTTTCATCATTAATGCTTTGTTAGTTGTCAAGTAGTTCAAAATTTTGGAATTCGTTCAAAATCTTTAATAACTTGATTTAAAATAATAAAATAAATTATTTATTTGTTATTTTTATTCCATTCTATTATTTTCTTACGCAATTTCTAAATTAGCCCAATTTCCTCTTCATGTATGGTTATTGGATACCAAGGAAGGGCCTACTCATAATAAAAATGTTTAATCAAATGTTTTTTTAAATCAAAAGAATGTATTAATAACTTACAAAGAGTTCCAAAATGGATTACAACTTATACAAGAGATATATCAACATGACCTTGTTCCAATTCATACATAAAAAATGTTTAATTAAATGTTAATATGAATATGTTACGTTATAAGGTTTTATAAATATGTTAGGCTATAAGGTTCTCTTTTATGTAAATCAATAGTCACATGAATAATGTTTTATGTGTATAGCTTGGAATTTTATTTTTAAAGAGAAATTTATCTTAACTTATGATTTAATATTTTGATTAATATCATAAATGATTAAGGTTTTCTTTTTAATTTAAGTTTTAAGCAGTGATTTTTCAATTATCTTAAAATTAAATTAGTGAAATTATTTTTGGCCCTATATGGTACCAAAGAGGAGGGTGAATTAGATGTGACTAAAATTTTCTAAATCTTTCCCTAATTATAAATTTTAATTTTAAAAATTTTAATTTAATAAGAAAATATAACAATGTATTTCAATTATTATATCAATGACTCAAATTAAAATAAACATGTAAAGCAAAGAGAGTAGAGGAAGAAATGGAAAAACTGAATTTATAATGGCTTAGTGAACAACCGTCACCTATGTTTACTCTCTAAGAATCTCTTGCAAATTTCACTAAAATATTCTTTTAATGAGTTGGAGAGCAACCTACTCACAACCAATTTTCCTTCAAGGGTGAAGCATAATCCTTGTACAATCAATCTTCCTTCATAGGTGAAGAGGAATATTTACAAAAATTCTTTCTTTACGGGTGAAGAGGAATATTTACAAAAATTCTTTCTTTACGGGTGAAGAGGAACCCTTAACAATAATCTTAGACTCAACCCCTTCAAACAATAAAGATAAAACTCAATAAATCTCACTTGAAAACCTCTATGATTTAGATACTATGAATGAAGTGAAAGCACAACAACCCAAACAAACTCAATGCTTACAAGAACTTAACTCAAATTTTCAAAAATTTTATTAAAACACTTAAACCTTTCACTTAATTCATACAACCTCACTTTATTACTTATGGATACTCTTTTTTTTGCTTCAAACACATTTTACAATACCTATTTATAGGCCTAAAAACACCAACTAGCTATTGGACACCATTAAATAACAAAATTTTCCTATTAGAAATTAGTTGTTAGGAAACTATCTCAACTCTAGTCGATCACTCAATCATATTATTAGACCAATAATTTTTTGACTACTCAATTACACTGGTCAATTCATATTGCATAAATTTACTTATATTAATTGACTACTCCCTAGTACTAGTCGACTAATCCATCTAGCAAACAATCATTGGTTGACCATCAACTTAACCATTGGTTGACTGCTCCTCTTAGAAATATTTTTTAAGCAATTTTCACATTATCTAAAGTTACAAAACTCCTTCTTTTCAAACATACTTAACTCAAAAGCACTAAAAAGATGCACAAAAATATTTTAATGCATCAAGAGCATCTTCTTTAAAATATTTCCTAAACTTCCCTCTTGATTATGAACCACTATATAAAACAAACCTAAATATCAATAATTATGCAATAGTTGAGTCCTTAAACCAATAAAGTACTCATATAAGACTTTCACTAAATCATACTTAAAAAAATCAACCTATATACTAGCTCACTTACTCTTGATGTCTCATACTCAATTTTTTCTTACCTTTAATTTTCACTCATATACATATTCCATATACCTATCTTTGAAAGTGATTTCAACACAACTAAATCATTAGTAACAAATAAGTTTCATCGTTATTAAAACATATATTAAACCTTCTTTGATTCAACAATTTCCCCTCTTTTTTATAATGATAATACATATGATAATAGGAACAAAAAGCAAGACATTTGCGAGGCAAGCCACACTGTTCCCCTTAATTTATACATCTAACATCATTACACTTCTCCTCTTATACAAAGGCATCTAATATCACTCAACTTCTCCCTCATTTTGAAATCATCAAAAAGTTATTTATAATTTTAAAAAATAAGTAATTTTTAATTCTTATACTCCCCTTAAATTTATACATCGTGAAAATGTTGGTTACATTCTTTTTAGTTCCCCTTTTTATGGAAAAAATATAATCATATAAGAAAAGTACACATGAAAAAATGTTTCTTTAAATCACATATTAATTTCAAAGATTATAATCTCAAAATTCATTCTATTTTTCTCTACTTAGAAACATACAAACAAAACTTTTTCCTCCAAAATGTCTATTCTAATTCATCTTTCTCTAATTAAGTTTATATTGTTGAACTAAGGATTAGTTCCACCTTTGTTTTAATGATAATAAAGTAGTTTCGCTAATGTTTTGAAGAGTGAGTTGTGTTTGTTGAGATAGGTTTGAAGAAACAAGTCTTAAAGTATATGGTGAAGACTTTAACTATATGAATATGAAGCCCTAAAGTTAGAGACTTGGTTTAGAATTTATGAAGGATGTGGAAATAGTTAAAGACGAAAGTTGATGGAAGAAAAAGATTAGAGAAGAACTTGAAGATTAAAGAAA
>JAOXYD010097384.1:0-11831 GCA_028565735.1 Pinacopodium congolense | reverse complement strand
GTGCTTATTAGAGAATAAGTTCACTGAACTGACCCGATCTTGAGGATTCCAAATGGAACATCACTTTTGTATATGTAATTTCACTCAAGCATAATAGTTGTATAATTAATCATTGGACTTGATATTACTAAAGTTATCTCATATATGAATTACTATGTTTTGATGTTATTTATGATCTGCTTTATAAAGTAGGTCAATCGGTAGTACTTGGATGTAGTATGAACTATATGGAGATAGTTGTGTGAATCAATACATGATTCGTTACTCTAAAGTAATTAGAGAGAATGTTTTGTTGTTCTTGATTAATGATGATTTGGAAATTCTTTGATCAAAGTGAATTAAAATTTGAAAACGAGTTTTCAAATATTAATTATAAATCATTTACTAATTAGTAAGAACGAACATGATTGAATTTTATAGAGTAGACACTAATTCCAATTAGAACATTGTATGACGAAAGGATCAAATTATACACTATAACCATGCGTGGATAGGTTTGTCAAACCACTTTGACATTCATAATATTTGGGTGGTCATGATATATTACTAGACATCAATCTTAATCTATGATCATAAATTGTTTAATTGGAGAATTAAAAATAAATTAAAAGAAGTTTTAATTTATCTAATTTTAATTATGAATTAAAATTATAATATATGATCATTACTAATTTATTAGGAACCTAATGGGTCACACATATAAGTTTATTGGAAGAGAATAAAAATTAATTAAGTTGGACTTAATTATAAAATTTAAGAAAATTTATGATCAAATATAAGATGTTTAATTCAGTTAAAATTGAATTATAATTATAATTAGAGTTTGACTTCAATTACGATTTGTATTTAATTTTAATTAGGAAAAATATAATTTTTCACTATAAAAGGATGGCAACCATAGGGTTGCTAGTACAACTCTATCATCCTCTAAAAAAAGTTTTGAGTTCTCTCCCATTAACCTGTGGATACTGTTAGAGGTCGGGCACGTGAACAGTTGTGGTAAGGATACAGGAAGATTTCACTGCAACAGCAAATCCTTTGTTCAGGTTTGTCTGTAATATTATTTTTCAGTTCAAGTTAAATTTTGTTAAATTGATCATGTGTAGAAAATCTTAATTTTTCCGCTGCGATATCGATTAGATCATTATATGTTTCCCAACATTGGGAACATTTTGAGTTTTTATATTCTTCAATCTTAATAATGCCCTTTTCTTGCTGACATTGTTCTTCATCACCATTGACTCTTTGAGATGAATCTCCTTCATTCTCTTCCTCAACGTAATTTAGTGCACTTTCACTAGTTAAGACCAAATCATTTTCAACCTTGTATGCAGTTATATCACTATAATCTACTATTAATGCATTTTCAACTACTGATTCTAGTTTTGCAGTAGCAGGACTAGATGCAAGTTGGCTTTGCTGTCAACTGATTCATGGATACACTTCTCACCATTTAGAGGGTAAACAATGAGCTTATGGTTGACAGAACTCTCACTGACCTTTAAGACTTCAAATTCGTTGGTACTCCTACATCTAGCATCAGCAGAGACTTCTTCATCAGATTCAGTGGATACATGACCAGTCTCAGTTTCTGTTTTCCCATAAGGAGCAAGGCAATTTGGTGCTTTATCACCAACAACTGGGCAATCACCTGTCTTTCCTCCTTTTGTATTATTAATAGTTAAGGAATCAGTAGCTTCACTCAAACTCACACCTAATTGCTCAACCTGAATCTTTTTTGTCACAACATCAATATCTGCATCAGAATTTGGATCTAGATCCTTACTTCCAACATTTGGCTATGCTACCATACTATCTAGAGGAGCAACATCGATGCTTTCACAATTTTCAGAAGATACACTCTTGTCAATGTCAGAGGAGGGACAGTTGCGCCAATTTCATAAGGCTTATTTTGTTCAGGTGTGGCTTGACTATCACAAAAAGAGTCACCACCAGCCTGACTAGTAGGTAGAATTTCTACTTTTTCATAACCAGCATGCTCATTATCGATCTCCTTTTCTAATTTAAGTACACCAGTAAAGATGTTAGTAGTTACATCTTCTCTCACATCCTCATGATCACTTGCATTTGGAAAACTCTTGCCACATTGATAAGGAGAAATTGTGGAGGTTTGGGTACAACGTGAGGGCAACTTTCTTCTGTATTTGGGTTAGCACGAATCACAGAAATACCATTTATTGCTTCACCTCTTGCATCTTTACCATTGGAAATCGGAGAGCAATTATCATTTTCCGCATCACAAATTGAGAATTTCGTGATCATCATTAGTGTTGGTTGTTTCTAAGTCACGATGGGCATCAACTAAATCAGAAACATTACCACCTCGTGTACCTCTATCTTGAGAAAGAGTTGTAGGCAAGCTCCCTTCACAACTATATGATGCTTTGGGTACTTTGTTAACATCAACATATAGAGAAGGAGCCATTTGGAAATTCTGTTGTAAGATAAAATCAGCATGGCTAGTATTAGCCTCGGTAAATACAATATTAGAATCTTGGTTATAGTCATCTTTTTCATCTGTGGTGGAACCTAAATTTGTATCCCTCTCAATAGTCTGATCTTTATCTGATTCAATAGCACAGGAAGTAGATAGGTGAGATTTGCAAGAATTAGTAATTTCCAGAATTGGCAAGCTAGCATCTGCCTCAGTCTGTTGGGACTCGTTGAGGCTACTGAAAAGCATTACTTCGGGTTCAGGATCACCTTTAGCAGCATGAGAATCGTTAACTTGACAATCTACAGTTGAATCCACCTCAGCATCTCCTTGATTATCAAGTTTATGTGGAACAGATTTAACTACAACAATTGTCGCACTCAACTCTTCTGCAACGTCTTTGTTGAGGGAAGTAACTTCATTATCAATGATCTCTAGAGGAGGGAAATTGGTGTTAAGATCTGTGGTGTGAAGAGAATGATCAAGAACCATGAAAACATAGGTGCCATCTACTTATGGAATAATTTTGTTGGAACACAGTCCATTTAATTGTTCCAGCATTTAATTTGGACAACATTAATTGGATTAAGTAAAAATAATTTATTAGATTAATGATCCAGAAAAGATAAATATTTGTTTAGAAGAAAATATAACCATATCAGTATGGGCGAACAGGTTATTAGATTGTTATGGAGTTGTCTAATAAAAGACTGGTCATAAGGACCAGTGGTAGATCCCCTGCTCTTACTATATATAGTCTTGGCTATTCAATCACTTGAACCATCATAAGAACCAAGTATTAGAAAAGAATAGAAAGACAGTATAGAAATTCTCTAACTTCTCTCCTCTCTCTCTCTAGTTCTGCAGAATCTGTAGAACTCTCTCCCTCTTTGTATTTATTTTCTGTGTTTTTTAGGTGTTCGGGACAACTTCAGGTGACAGATTTTGCAATTTACAGATAAATAGACACAATATCAGGTTTGATTTCTACACAAAATAACGTTTATATGGTTAGATATATGATTTGTTCATATTTTGAACCTAAAGTATATAACATCGACATCATCCTTGAGATACACATTCACATTATCATGGCTATGTCGTTATGTATTGCCATTGCAATCTACAATCCTTTTCCCATTAACATCGGCAATTATCTTCCCCACTCTCAATAACAATTACATGATTCACACACCGACACAAACACGCACACAGAATAAAAAAATAGAATTACAAAATCTGATTATAAAAAAGAACTGTATACAATAATAATTGAGATCAGACATGAGATAATGCATACCGGATGGGTGTCAGCGAACGATGAAGCTAGAACCCCTGGGAATACAAATGTAGAAATCTAATATGGAAACTGCAAAGAAGCAGAGTTGGTATAGAATTGTATTGTTGTGCTTGAGAAAGAGGAACTTCCTTATTTATCTTATAAAAATTATGTTTTAAAACATAAAATAATATGTATTGGAACATAACCAAATTAGGAACGTGGTTATATCAACTTAAACAAGCAAAGAGTTGGCGATACGAAGAAAGAGATTCGGCATGGCCTCCATTCGCCTCTCGTTCTCTCCTTGTGTTTGAACTCGTAGACAATCCCCTCTCACACTTTTTTCCTTTCATAAATGGACCCCTATCCCCATTATTGTTTTATAATATAAATGTAATTAAAATAAATTTATAAACTTTCCTGATCTCATTAACATTAAACATATTTAGTTAATTTTTTTTTCAAGTTTCTATAATCAGTTTAGACATTTTCCTATCCCCATGAACCAATATATATATGTTTGTATAATTAATATTTTATTTCAACTTTCTGTAATCAATTTATTCACTTAATCGCCTTGTTTTAAAATAATAAATAGCCTTATATCCATAAGGAAAAATGATATATGATATGGTATGCTTTGAGTGGTAGTTAAAACCATGAGATGAGATGAATGAATGAAAAAGCTTACGGGGTTGATTAGGGGTACGATCACTATCACAATCTTTTCTTGTTTGAGGAAAAGTCTAAGTGATGTTTTCTTCTACCATGAGTGCATTATGGAGGTATTAGGATGGATATTATTAGGAGGAGTAATATATAATACAAATGTGTTGTCAAGATTATGTAACTATAAAGATTCCATTTTTGTGAATGTTATTGATAAGGCTGAAAAGTAGCAGAGTAAGTTGTAGTCGATGTTGGGAATAAATGAGCTCATGATGTTGTTAACGTAAATAATAAGGCAGGGCAGGCAATCTAGAAGATCTGACAGTATATTATGACTTTTTTTTTTTATTGTTTCCTAGTAAATGCCAAGATATTTACCATTTAAGTTCCATAAGAGTGAGAGCCAGGGATTGAATTTATCACTTTCATAAGCTAGGAATCCAAATTGTTTAGCAAGCATTTAGTTTATAGCAATATAAAAACAAATTATTTTAATCTTAACATTTTTAATATTTATATCATAATGTTTAAAGTTTCATGATTTTATCTAAATCGATAGACCATAATGCTAATTATCTAGCTACGGTAGCAAGGCTAAATACCAAATTCACTTCTTTTATCTATCTTGGACTGTCTATCACTACTATAAGACTACTAATCAATGAGAGTTCTCTACTCTTAAAGAAAGTCCATACAAGAATTAATAGTTGGACTAATAGAGTTCTATCTTTTACGAGTTGACGATAATTGGTAAAATCAGGTTTGTATTCTCTGCACTTTTATTGGTCATCTCATTTCTTCCTTACTAAAGGATTAATAAAGAAAGTCAAGAAAATGCTAAGGTGTTTTTTATGGTCTGGAAAAGGGGATAGTAGATGTAAGGCCAAGATAAGTTGGAAGGAATTATGCAAACCGATGAATGAAGGGGGCCTAAGAATTACACCAATTGATTTAAGTAATAAAGTACTCCTTAGTAAAAGACTATGGAGGCTGCTGGTGGTGAATAAAGAATCTCTTTGGTTAAAGTGGATACATGCTTACTATTTACGAAACAAGAATTTTTGGAAAAATGGAAGTAATACTAGCAATAAGTCATGTTTTTATAATCATCTACTAAAAATAAGAGACAAGTTAAAGGATAGAATTAAGTGCATAACAGGGAATGGATAATCAACTTTGTTGTTTTTTGTCAATTGGAGCAATATTGGACCTATTTTCGGTTCAAATTATTTCCAACAAGTAAATTCCAATAGTCCTCTAAATGCTAATGCACGACAGTGGATCAATAATGAGAGATGGACCACTTATCCTTATGTACTCAGGCATATATTGCCAAATTGTAGTCTTGAAATGAATAAGGAAGATACCTACTGATGCCTAGATTATGTATTAAGGGGTTTTCACTAGTAAATCCTGCAAAGAGATTTATAGGGAGAAGGATCAGGTTTTAGAATGGAGTAAAGTAGTTTGGAATAAATCTTTACTACCTAAAGTGGCATCCCTTATATGGCTAATAGTAAAGAAAAGATTGAACACTGTAGACAGATTGCATTACCTGAATATACTATCTAGATGCTCATTGTGTAAATGTCAAACTGAAACTATAGAACACCTATTCTTTAACTATAGTTTCAATCAGGACATTTGGATTAAGATTAAAAATCTCTGTATATGAGACTGCCCGTTTACTAGTTTCATTGATATTCTAAGTTGGATTGGAAGGCACAGATCGAAGGATAAGGTGGTTTATATTATTTCCTTTGGCTCTACTATGTATTCGATATGGAAAGAAATAAATGACAGATGATTCAAAGGGTTAGAGAGTACCAAGGAGCAAATGGTTGCTAAACTAATTTACTGGATTAGGGAACAAATCATTTATAGCAAGTTATCATAACCATGTTCTAGACAAACACTAGATAACTGGAACATCTTATGAAGAATGTTGGATCACTAATTCCTAACATCATATGGCTAAGTAATGTTAGTAGCAAGGATACATGGCAAGGAGGAATCAATACATGCGAGGAGGACTGTTCACATTAAACCCTAAATTTCCCACCAACAATTATCAAAGCAAAATCAACAACAAATCTACATGACAACTCAGTAGCACAAAATACACAAGTAGATCTAACAAGAGCTAGTTGATTTGCTAGCATCGGAGCTTAAGGAGACATACCTTGAATGTGCATAACCTGACATAATTGTAGTAATTGGCTCGGCCTACAAAAGGAATAAGCATACTAGTGAGGTTGAAGTCAGAAGAAATGAGAGGGAGAGAAGAGTGATCACCTGAGAAGTGATGATTAGGTTCAACCTTCGAGATGTCTCTGAGAATCGGTTAGGGTTCGTGAAATGTAGAATGATCGGGAGGAGAGTCAGAGCTCAGAGCAATTCTTTTAATACAATAGCAAACAAAAAATGAGGTAAGAGAGGTAAGATTGTGTGACTCGGTGTGGTAGATTAGCGTTTCTCATCTGATTTTCGTAGGGAAAAGGGAGTTTAGGAAAGTGAGATTCGGACAAAGCTTAGCTTGTGTTTTGTTTTCATTTTTGGTGATACGTGGTTGGTTTATGTGCGTCCTACGTATGGAGTGTGTGAACGTTGGGTTTATACCCTTGTAACTTTTCCTTTTGATCAATTATTTATTTAATTTAAAGAACTCATAATATTTTAAATCATAACGTTTTACAAGCATTTTTAAAAATATAATAATTTTTAAAAATTTAAAAATCCTGACATCCTTTTATGCTAACATCATCATTAACTGATTAATGTAAATTCTTTTATAGATTCCACATTATCACATGGCATTTATGTGATATTAAGAGACCCAAAAAAATTTCAGTTCAATTAAAAAGTGATAAATAATTCTGTCATATGCCACTTTATTTTTAAATATATTTTAAAGATTTGAAATTTTTTTAAATATTTGATATTTTTTAATGTTTTAAAAATTAAAATTTGATCTAAATATTGGTAAAAACATTTGATATATGCTCTTGTTTTATATTAAAAAATAAAACATATTCTTTTTAATGCTTCCTCGACTTAATTTCAATGTTAGAAATAATAATAAGATACTATGCTCTTCGTTTTAATAATTGTTATACTAATAAAATAAATCTCTTTCCACCTTCTAAATATTACATGCATTTAATTTTTTATATATCAAAAAATAAAAATTTAGGATTTGTATGTTTTACAAGTTTATTATTATAAATTATTTATTAATTACTACAATACTTATTCATAAATCGTAAAAAATAGTTAATCAATTTTTAGCACCAAATTTTTCTAGTTTTTCATATAGACGTTAAATAATTTTATTTTTAATTTTTTTCAATTTTTTTTCAAAATAAACTAATTCTTTATATTTTATTTTATCAAAATAATTTATTACGTAGTAACAATATAATAAAGAGTAAGAACAAAGTTTCCATTAGTACTGAATCTGTTTTTTTTTTTCAAATTAGAATTAAAATTTAATTAATAATTAATAATTAATCAGTAGTAATTTATTGTGAATTTTTGTGATAGGTGAGAAGAAACTTTAATTATTAAAAATGAACTAAATTATTAAAAAGAAAGAGAATTCCAAGGTTTTCATATATGGATTGAAAAACTTCTAAGTTTTTCAAGAAAGTGACTTTGTTTTTCAATCAATTATAAATCACCAATGAATTCTTTGTGAATAATGCTAAGAAGATGACCAACAGAAGGAAGTCAGACCTATTTGAGTTTGCTATATTCATTAAGACTTTGCCATGATTATCATAAAATAGTAAGAAAACAGAGAGTAAATTGTGATAAAATGTCATGCGGAGTAACATAGATCGTGTAATTTGTAAATTAATCCATGCACAAAATTCATGAAGATATTCTTACCATTTTTTAGGTGGAAGATCATCAAATGCGGACCATAGTCTAAATGTAGGCCTGGATGAAGGTACATAACCAAGTGGTGATTATGGTCATAAAGGTTTAGTGCCTGTAGATTCAGCTTCACTGATTTCTGATTAAACCTTAGTTTGTTGAGATGTGCCTAGTACAATCATTATCATCTGAGCTAATTCAGATAAATCTGTAAAATGCTCAAATAACTCAAAGTTATTTGAAACAGATTCCTCAGATTCATCACGATTAAGTTTAGATAGAGGATTGAGAGTCGCAATGAAGTCTTTTTGGGGGCTTTGTCTTTTCTAATAAAGAATGTAGGTTGAGTCTTAGGAGGTGATGTTGGTAGAATATGGATTTGTAATGGTTTTATCCATTAGTCAATAGGCTTAATATAAGAAAAAGATGGACTAGTGTGTTGGGTTGGCACGGGTTTTAGGGGCTTTGTGAATGTCAGTTGTAAGACTTAGTATTAGTGATATAAGACGTAATTAATTTTAAACACCTTTTCATAATCAACTACCTTAGGATATGTTGCAGTGGAATAAATAGGATAGATAACCAAAAAAGATAATGGATAAGCCCTATAAATAGATGTAGACTATTTTTTTGTTTTGTTTGCATGTTTACCTCCATTATTTGAAGGACTTCTCTTACTCATTGAAACTCTTTTTCTTTTTAGGTGAAATTAGAGCCAATGTAATGAGTTTCAATGTAGCATCGTAAATCTACATCAAGTTAGATCATCTAATCCTGTAGGGTATTATACAAACATTGGACTTGAGATGACATAGCTTCAACCCGATTTTGAGTAGCTTGGGTCTGCTAAGTAAGACCACCAAGCTTATGATTACTACAACGAAGAACCTTATTCTGAGCAACAATGTTTCAAGCTTGCTAATTAAGGACTTCATTAATAAGAGTTGAAGTAAGTGTATCATGAGTAATAATATTGGTGGACTGAACATAAGGATTAAAAATCACTCTATTCGTGTTATCTGTTTTCTTTTTAAGAGGAGGAATTCCTTTTTATAGGGCCTCATCATTAAACATGAAATAGATGGAAGAGTGATAGCAGGAAGTATGGGAATAACAGGCTCAGGCTAGGCAGGAATTTCATTATGTGGATGTAGATATTTTTTTCCAACTACCTTAAGCAGGTTATATAAATTTTGTAGTTTGGAATTTGGATCTTGATCATCATATCTAAGTCTTAACGATGGAGAAGGTTGGTAGCAATAGATAGTTTTGGAAGATTGCCTCCTTCCTTTGTGGCCCCTCTTTTCATGATATTTTCGGACAAAAACATCATTTTCACCGTCAGTACCATATCACTCAATAGTAGGACATATCTCACAATCTAGTTCATATATTGATGGATCGCATCTCTAAATAAAATGTTCCCTAGAATGATTGATATAAACTAGTTGGCCATTAGAAGTAACATGATGAATATGAGAGTCACCCTTACCTTCACGATGGGAAATCATGGGTCATAATATCAAAATAGAACCAGATAGTTGGGAACTCGAGAGTTCAGGCTAATCTTCTGTAAAGTCAAGATGGACTGCACAGATCCATCTCTCAAAGTATTCAATATGAGAGGAGCAGTTGTATGGATAGAATAACTGTGAGGAACATGGAATGCTTTTGGATGATTCGTAATCTATTTGATAGGCATCATACTTTCAAGTTCCTTAGGTGTTAACCGTTTACATATATGAACGATGGTAGTTTTTTCATGAGCTTAGTTAGTTATCGTGTATAAAGTATTATTAGTGGCATTTAAGAAATTAAGATCAACAACATGATTTTGCAGTTTGCTGTCGATAGATCTTCTGATGATGTAAAATAGTCATGACAACTGAAAGATCTTATTATGCTCCAATGATTTGTACCTGAACTCGGGTCATTAAGATAAAGTGAGATCATCTAATCTGACGTTGAAATCCGAAACAATAGTAATGATAACATTGCTATTGTTGAGAGTAGTTAACAATGTACTAACTAAGGTACTTTGGTACATTGTTTAAACAGTGTCTACAAGAGATATGCAAGCACTTGCCAAAATGCCTTTCCTCTATTGGAGTGTAAAACATAAGTGGACAGCATCAACATGAAGGTGCGTATGATGTTAGTCTCTCCAGATATCAATAAGAGTTTGAGGAATTGTTAACTTAACATATTATTCAACATAAGTAGTTAACATACTATTTAGCAAAAGTAGTTTTGAAACCACATTTTTCAAATTAGAAACTCCGATTGATTTCTTTTACCTTAAGAAGTTGAGTAAAAATGAATTGACTAATATTACGAATTCATGATTAATTGCGATGATAAATACTATAAGGGCTTAAAAAAAGAAAAGAAGTATCGAAAATACAATTATCTTCAAGAATTTGGATTGTTTCAAAAAGATTTACGATTTTGTTAAACATTACTCTTTTAAAGCTAAAAGGTCAATTGACAACATAAAGAGTGAAAAAAAGGGCATTATCTTAAAAAAAGAAAGGGTTAATATCATGGGTAGTCCCTATAGTTTTTCAAATTATCACTTTAGTCCTTATAGTTTGAAAACTATCATTTTAGTCCCTATACTTTCATTTTTTCTTTAATCATAGTCATTTATTAGATTTTGCTGATGTGTCATGGACACATGTCAAAAATTCATTGGTCCATATAAGTAAAATCTAATAAAAGACTAATGATTGAAAAAAAAATGAAAGTTTAAGGACCAAAATGATAGTTTTCAAACTATAAAGATTAAAATGATAGTTTGAAAAACCACAGGAATTACCTATGATATTAACCCAAAAAGAAGTACTAAAGGATTCACTCGTAATGTGAAAAGCCCCTTACTTACTTTCATTAAGCATAATATAACAATAATTAATAGAAACATACGTCATAATCCTTTTTTATACTTTCATATTTAAAAAATATAGCTATCAATATAAAAATATTTTGACTATTTATCTCCACTAATTATCACGTGATCATATAACTAGCCATATAAATACGTGTGATTCTCTTTAAATTGATTTGGTCTAGAAACATATGTCCAGACGAAACTAAAGAGACGGCAAAAGCACATGAAGCCACATGGAAATTAAATCGCACAACAAAGCATTTGTTCGCTCACCTGTCTTAGTGCCTGTTTGGTTCGATTTTTGGAAGGGCAATAAGCATTTTTTTTTCCACTATAAAAGCTTTTTTATTAAAACATAGGTGTTTGGCTGTAGAATTAAAAAGTACTTCTTTAATGGATATGGCTTTTTTGGCAGCTAAAATACAGCTTTTTAAGAAGTTTAAATTTGGAACTTCTAAACAAAGTGTTTTTTTAAGTAGATGTTTCATAATAATTAATGATAATTAATAAGTCTATTTTTTAGTCTCTTTTGTCCTTATATTTTTAATATAATGCCCGTAATACTCCCATATCCACATATCTCTATAATAAATTTTACATTTAACATATCAAATTATTTTAACTAAATTATTTGAGATTTATATTTATGATTTTAA
>JAOXYD010097373.1:0-11832 GCA_028565735.1 Pinacopodium congolense | reverse complement strand
GCCCTTCGGCAACGACGGCGACTTCTCGAAAGCGTCGCTGACCAAGCGCTACAACGCCGAGCTCGCCAACGACCTCGGCAATCTCGTCTCGCGCGTGGCCGAGATGGTGGACAAGTTCCTGGGCGGCCGTCTCCCGACGAAGCCGCCGCTCGATCTCGACTTTTATACGACGACCGTGGCGAAGCGAACGCCCGAGATCTCGGAGAAAATGGAGGCGCTCGATTTCTGCGGCGCCCTCGACTCGATCTGGGACGTGATCCGCGCCCTCAACGCCCGCGTCAACGAGAAGGCGCCGTGGAAGCTCGCCAAGTCCGATCCGGCCCAATGCGAACTCGTCCTCTTCGACCTCGTCTGTTCGCTGCGGCTCGTCGGCGGCTGGATCGATCCCTTCATGCCCTCGACCGCGGCGAAGATCCACATGCAGCTCGGCGTGCGCGCCTTCCCCGTCCCGCTGACGGCCGAGGACGTGCTCGCGGGAAAGAAGGATCACCCCGAGCTCATCCAAAAGGGACCCGTCCTGTTTCCGCGCAAGGTCTAACATGAAACGGCTCGTTCTCAGCCTGCCGGTCCTGTTCCTGCTCGTCAGCCTCGACCGCGTCGGACCGGAGCGCGCCTTTCCGCCCGCCCCGGTGACGGCCTGGACCTGGGACGAGGCCGCGCCGAATTTACCGGGATTCAACGAGGGCCGCGGCGGCGCGCCCGGCGATCCGCTGAACATCGTCATCGTGGGCTATCCGCACGTCGTCCGCGCCGCTCTGCAATCGGCGGGTTGGACGGAAGTTCCGACGTCCCTGCGCGGCTCGATCCTCGCCGGCTTAGGAGACCTTTTGGCCGGACGCCGCGTGGCCGCGTTCCCCCCCATGAACGACTATCGCTTGCGCGGCCGCCGTCAGGACATGAACTGGGCCATTCCCGTGCGCTTCCTGCAGGAGCGTCACCATTTCCGCCTCTGGCGGACGGGCATCGCCGACCGCAACGGCCGCTCGTACTGGTGGGGCTCGGCCAATTACGACTTGCGCGTGCGCTGGCGGGACCTGTCTCACGTCCCGGACCCGGACGCGAACAAGGAGCGCGACTTCATCGTGTCCACCTTGCTGAACTCGCCGCGTCAACGCGGCATTCTCATCCTGCCGTCGCCGCGGGTGCCGCGTGAAGGCGAGAACGACAAAGGCTACCCGTTCAAGACCGACGGGCGCGTCGCGGTCATCGACCTGCGTTAGCGCGCTTATTTCCCGGTCGAGCCGAAGCCGCCGGCGCCGCGCGCCGTTTCACCCAGGTCGTCGGAGTCCACGGGCGCCGGGGTCACGATGGGGATCACCAGCAACTGCGCGATGCGCTCGCCCTTCTTCAGCGCGTGCGCGGTCCGCGAGATGTTCCAGAGCATCACGCCCACCTCGCCTCGATAGCCCGCGTCGATGACGCCGCCAGCGGTCTTGAGGCCTTTCTTGGCCATCGAGGAGCGGTCGCAGACGAGGCCCACGTGTCCGGCGGGAATGGCCATCGCCACCCCGGTGTGCACGACCTTGCCTTCGCCGGGCGCCAGTTCCGCGTCCTCGAGCGCGTACAGATCGAGCCCCGCGTCGTCGGCGTGAGCCCGGGTGGGCAGCGTCGCGGCGGGCTCGAGACGGCGCATCGCGAGGATGCCGTGGGTCGGCTTGGTCGTCACAGGTGTTCTCCGTAGGCGTCGTGATCGTGATCGTGGCGCGGCGGAACCCAGCCCACCATGCGGCCGGCCGCGCGGGCGAGCCAGGACACGGGACCGAGCAACGCGTAAAAAGAGAAGACGAAGAACAGCACCATCAGCGGGTAGTAGAACAGGAGCAGGCCGACGCCCAGCAGCACGAGAATACGCGTGAGGGTGCGGGGGCGCATGACGCCCGGCTGCTTGAACGCGGGGTAGGGAATCGTCGAGACCATCAGCAGGGCGATCACGACGACCATGATCGGCGCGAGGCCGTACAACGCCGGAATCTGATCCATGAGGAACTTCCACGTGCCGGCGGGACGCCCTTCCTCGATGACCTGGTAGAGGAGCACGAAGCTCGAGAGGAAGCCCGCGCCCGCCGGAATCGCCAGCCCGGTGAAGTGCGTCTTCGACCCTTGGCCCAGGTGCGCCATCGCGTTAAAGCGGGCCAGGCGCAGGCCGCCGCACAGGGTGTACAGGAAAGCGATGGGATAGCCCCACGCGCCGTAGTCCTTGAGGATGAAGGCGTACATCATGTGGCCGGGCGCCACGCCGAAGGTGAGGAAGTCCGACATGGAGTCGAACTCGACGCCGAACTCGGACTCGCCGTGCACCAGTCGCGCGACGCGGCCGTCGAGCGCGTCGAAGACCATGCCGAGAATGATCGCGGTCGCGGAGGAGACGAACTCCCCGCGCACCGAGGACAGCAGGGCGTAGAAGCCGCACGCCATGTTGCCCAGCGTGAACAGCGACGGGGCGAGGACCTGGCCGCCGCGCTTTAGGGCTTGCTTGTCCATTCTCCGATGGGGGTGAGGCCGCCGGCGACGCGGTCGCCGACCTTGACAGTGCACTTGGAGCCTTCCGGGAAATGCACGGCCGCCTGAGAACCGAAATAGATGATGCCGTACTTCTCGCCCGTCTTCACCTCGTCGCCGGGCTTGCGCCAGCACTCGATGCGCCGCGCGATGAGGCCGGAGATCTGCTCCACGACGAGCGGGCCGCGCCCCTTGCCGGGCTCGACGGTCATGACCACGCGGTAGTTGCCGCGCGCGGCGTCCTTCATGGCGGCGGCGAACGAGCCCGGCACCTCGGCGACCTTGGTCACCCGGCCCGCGCACGGCGCGCGCTGGATGTGGACGTCGAAAACGGAAAGGAAGATGCGGCACGTCACGACGTCGCCGGGACCTTCGCGGCCGACGGACAGCACGACCCCGTCGCCGGGGGAGTACACGCGGTCGTCCGACGGCAGGGCCCGCTCGGGATCGCGGAAGAAATAGGTCGTGAAGGCGGCGAAGCCGAAGGCGAGGAAGGAAAGCAACGTGCCGGGGAGCACGGTGGACGGCCGGCCCATGAGCCACATGCCGCCGACGCCGACGGCGACCGCGGGGACGACGAACTGCCAAGCCTGGGGCGCAATTTTCATTCGGTTAAATCACCATTTCACGGGACATTATTCGTCGGCCCTAAAATCCGCATCCACCTAAAACATGGCGGCGGTGGGACTCGAACCCACATGCCCTTGCGGGCGGCAGATTTTAAGTCTGCTCTGGATACCAATTTCAGCACGCCGCCTACATTCAGTTTAGCATTTAGACCGCGCACGCCCGAGCGTCTTGCTCCGGCTCCAGCCGTTCATCGTCGAACGACAGGAGAGTGCGAGCCGTCTCTTTCGCTCCAGAGCAGGAACGACCTCATCGTAGCACAGCCCAAAAACGCGCTGAGCAGCCATTTTTCCGTACTTCAACACCCAGACACCATCATGTCCATAATGAATCTTACCGTCAGCACCCATGATCCGGGCCAATGTGGCCTTCAACCAGTCAAGAAATGGCGGGGAAGCGGAATATACGCGTAGCGACCATTGCTCAACTCTGTTACTCGGATGGATCCAGCGTCGGATCGAACCGTCGCCATCGATGACGCCGCGGAAGAAATCCGGAAACATGGCATCGGGAATCCTAAGCGCCCCGACGGTCTTTGACTTGGCCGGAGTCAGGCCGATGCCCGCGAGATCCGCCCAATACGAGCGTCCGCAGATATTGATCCCATGGGAAAGACGACCGCGACCGTTAAAATGCTCACACACCCTATTGGTGATCCGGCAGCGTACTCTGAGCATTTCAAGGAATTTACGGTCTTTGGCAATGAGCGTAACGTGACGTTTACTCCTCGATAAACAGCCGTCGCTCGCAATCAGTCCTGCTAGATACCACCACTCACGCTCCGAGGTGCTAAGCTCGATCATGCGCTCCTACAACCCGATATCCTCGTTCCAGAGGTCGGGCTTCTCGCGCACGAACTTCTCCATCAGCGCG
The DNA here is from genome assembly GCA_028565735.1 of Pinacopodium congolense. Taxonomy (NCBI): domain Eukaryota; kingdom Viridiplantae; phylum Streptophyta; class Magnoliopsida; order Malpighiales; family Erythroxylaceae; genus Pinacopodium; species Pinacopodium congolense. The sequence goes on along the minus strand of JAOXYD010097373.1, from coordinate 7,833 downwards.
ATGCAGTCCTTGTCCTGCAGGACGCTCAGCTTCACGCCGCGGGCGGCGAAGAGGTCCTCCGCGCCCAGGAAGTTCTTATTTTCCCCCACGACGACGCGCGGGATGCGGTACAGCAAGGTCGTGCCCGTGCACATGACGCACGGGGACAGCGAGCTGACGAGCGTGAGTTCCGGCCAATCGCGCCGGCGCCCCGCGTTGCGCAGGCAGACCACCTCGGCGTGCGCCGTGGGGTCCCCGGTCTGCACGCGCAGGTTGTGGCCGCGCGCGACGATATTCCCTTTCGCGTCGACGAGGACGGAGCCGATCGGCAGCCCGCCCGCGTCGTAGCCCTTTTTCGCCTCGAGGTACGCCTCGCGCACCAGCTCTTGATCGGTCATTTCCCGATCTTACTTCTTCTTGCGCAAAGCGGCGATCTCCGCGCGCCGGTCCTTGATCGCCCGCCTCAGCCGCTCCCGCTCCGAGCGGCGCACGTTGCGGACCGCCAGGCGGTCCCGGCGCGACTTCTCATGCACCTCGAGCAGGCTCTCGTGCATCGTTTCGGGACGGGACGCCGACGACTTCACGTAGCCGACGTCGGACTTCTCGCGCTGGCGGATGAGGACCAAATCCTTGTGTTGATCGAGCGCGGCTTGCCGAAGGCGCCGTTTATCCTCCCGGACCGCCAGGCGCAATTCGAGTATTTTCGCTTTCGCGGCGGGCGGCGTCACGGCCGCCCCCGCCGGTCCGGCCAACAGCCAGAACGCCAGTATCGCCTGTTTCATAGAAACCCCCACCTACCAGACGATCGACCCCCCCAAAAAGTTGCATGGGCTGGCGCCGAAACGCTCCGCCTGTTACCCTATCGGCATGGGCCCCCTCCCCCTCATCCCGGCCTGCTTTGTCCTTTTACTCGGAGCGGGCCCCGCGCGCGCGGGCGACGCGAAGAAACAGGCCCGCGACGCCTCGCTCCTTTCCAACGGGGCCGCCGAGTCCGGCGACCTGACGGGCGCTCGCGAAGGCGCCGCGATCCCTTTCGACGGCGGCGTTCCCTCCGATCAGACCGTCGTCGCCCCGGGCCTAACGCGTAAGGCCAAGCCCTTGGCGAAATCGTCGGCGGGCACGCGCGAAGTCCGGGCCGAACCGCCGCCCGGCGTCGAGAAAAAGCCCGACGGGAGCAAGCTGTCCACGGGACTCATCTTGGGCGGAGCCGCGTTGCTCGGCGGCCTTCAAGGCTGGTTCTCCGCGGGGCTCATCGGCGCGGCCGCGGGCGCGGGCCTGGGCCTGGCCGCCGCCTGGCTGTTCCACAAGAAGGATTACGGCGGCGCCTTCGGCGTGACCGCCGGAGCGATCATCGGTACGGCGTTGGGCGGGCCCATCGGCGGCCTGATCGGCGCCGTCGTCGGCGGCGTCATCGGCCATTTCCTGGGGAAGCTGTTCTTGTAGTATCTCCCCCATGATCCGCTATCTTCATTTTCTCACCGGCCGGGAGCGCACGCGCGAGGCCAACCGCCATCTGGGCATGACGCTGGCCTTCGTCGCCGGCGCCGTCAACGCGGGCGGTTATCTCGCCGTCTCCCAGTACACCTCGCACATGACGGGCGTGCTCTCGGCCATCGCGGACAACCTGGCCCTGAGCCGATTCCGCCTCGTCGCCGGCGGCTTCGCCACGTTCGCGGCGTTCCTGTCCGGGGCCGCGGTCTCCGCCATTCTGATCAATTGGGCCCGCCGCAAGCGGCTGCAAAGCGAGTACGCGCTCGCGCTCATGTTCGAGGCGTTCCTGCTCGCCGCCTTCGGGCTTCTCGGCCACAACCTCCAGTCGCTCGACCACGTTTTCGTCCCGACGACGGTTCTCCTGCTCGCCTTCATGATGGGGCTTCAGAACGCGATCATCACCAAGCTCTCGGGCGCCGAGATTCGCACCACCCACATGACCGGCAACGCGACGGACCTCGGCATCGAGCTCGGCAAGCTGCTGTATTGGAACGCCGACCCCGAGGCGAGAGAGAAGGTCGTCGCCAACCGTGAAAAGCTCAAGATTCACGCGGGGCTGATCTCGTTGTTCACGGTGGGCGGCTGCCTCGGGGCGCTCGGGTTCAAGCGCGTCGGCTTCGGCGTGACCCTGCCGCTCGCTTTGCTGCTGGTCGCCATCGCCGTCGTCCCCGTCTGGGAAGACCTGGCGCCGCACGCGTCCGGCCCCGCCGAAACCGGACTTTAAAACTTCGGGTTCGGATCGCGCAACGCGTTCCAGACCAACGCGAGCCCGCCGATCGCGCAAGCCGCGGCGCTGAGTCTCAAGCCCCAGACCAAGTCTCCGAATTTCTCCCGCTTGCCGGCCAAGAGGCCCGGCACCAAAAGCAGGAGGCCGACCGCGACGATCAGAGTCCGGCCTTTGCCGCCGATCCGGGCCACCAGCTCCGCGTAGCCGCGGGCCGCGCGGTTATGGCGGAAGAACGCGAAGGCGTAGAGGCGCGCCAGAACGGCGAGAATCCCGAGCCCGATGAACAGACGGATCAGCAGGTCGTCGGCGGACTTCCCGTGCATCAGCGCAGGGACGGGTCCGACTGCAGGGCGGTCACGCAGGCCATGTTCACGATGTCGTCCACCGACGCGCCGCGGGACAGGTCGTTGACGGGCTTCGCGAAGCCCTGCATGATGGGACCCAGGGCCTCGGCGCCCGTCAGGCGCTGCACCAGCTTGTAGCCGATGTTGCCGCTCTGCAGATCGGGGAACACGAGGACGTTGGCGCGGCCGGCGACCTTCGAGCCGGGGAACTTCTTCTGGCCGATCTCGGGGACGAGCGCGGCGTCGGCCTGCATCTCGCCGTCGATGGCGAGGTCCGGCGCCTTCTCCTTGGCCACGCGCACCGCTTCCTTCACGGCGTTCACCAGTTCGTGCTCCGTGGAGCCGTTCGTCGAGAAGCTCAGGAAGGCGATGCGCGGCTCGATGCCGCACAGGACCTTGGCCATGCGCGCGGAGGAAATGCCGATCGCGGCCAGCTTCACGGGCACGGGATCGATGTTGATCGCGCAATCGCCCATGATGAGCACGCCGTCGTCGCCCTGCTTAGGCGAAGGGAAGATCATGATGAAGAAGGAGGAGATGGTGCGCACGCCGGGAGCGGGCTTAATGATATGAAGCGCCGGTCTAACGGTATCGGCCGTCGCGTGGTCCGCTCCGGAGAGAAAGCCGTCGACGCGGTCGTTGTGGAGCATCATGACGCCGAACACCATGGGGTCGAGGACGGATTTCTTGGCCTCGTCTTCCGAGATGCCCTTGTGTTTGCGGAGCTCGAAGTACTGCGCGGTGTATTCCGCGGTCTTCGCGTCGGTCGCGGGATCGACGATCTCGATCCCCGCGAGGTCCACCCCGTTGGCCGCGGCGTTTTTCTTGATCGACTCGAGCGCGCCCACGAGCACGGGAACGCACAGGCCGTCCTTTTTGAGAATGCCCGCGGCTTTCAGCGTGCGCTTCTCGTCGCCCTCCGGCAGCACGATGCGCTTCTTCAGCGCGGCGGCCTTGCGGTGGATGTCCCCGACGATGTCCCGGTTCAAAGTGGTGGTCATGCGGCGAGGATAGCGAATCCCGCCCTTAGTGGGCAACCATGGAGCCCGGCACGGTGCCGCCCGCGTGATACAGGCCGGTGGAGGAGCCCGTGCGCGCGAACGCGGGCGCGCCGTCGGGCGAGAGCTTGGCCGCCTGCGCGTAGGACGCGCGGCGCACGTCGCGGTCGTCCTTCGCGCTGTCGGCGTCGACGTAACGCCCGCCGGTCAACGTGAGCGAGAACGCCTTCAGGCCCAGGCGCGCGAGCTCCTGGCTCATCGTCCCCCAGCGCCCGGGATCGTCGAGGAGACGGAGCGCGAGCCGGTCGGGTCCCTCGACGTGATTCTGGCCGACGAGGACGACGGCCTTCGCGCCCTTGAACATCGCTTCGACGAGGAACGACGCCATGCTTTGATTGCGGCGCGTGAGATAGACCTCGGCGACGGCCTCGTTGTAGCCGGGCTCGTACCGGGCCTGCGCGCGATAGAGCTGATCGCCCGGCGACGCGACGAAGGAGTCCACCGGGTCCCCCGTCTTCTTCGCGGCGAGCTCCGCGGCCTGACGCGCCCACGTGTCGAGCGGCACCCCGAGCGCCACCACGCGCACCCGCGCCGCGCGGGCCGCCTTCAGCAGATGCTCGAACGCGCCCCGGCGGTGCGGCGAAAACGCGAGAACTTCGGCGGGCAAGACGTCGGTGCGGCCCGAGATGAAGGCGTCCACGGCGGCCTGATTGGGCCGCTTGAGGCCTTCGATGCCGAGCACGGCCACGCCCGACTTCGCCAGCCGGGGCAAGGCGCGCGTCAATTCGTTGACGGAGGCGAGGCTCCCGTGATTCTCGCCGACCAGGAGCGCGTCGTGATCCTCGAAGATCTCGTCCTCAGGAACGGCCCAGCCGCGGGCCGCGTCGGCGACGCTCTTGGCGACGTGCGCGCCGAACCCCGCGTCGCGCGCCGTCGGCGGTCCGCGCTCCCGGTTGGCCGCGCCGGTACCGGACTGGGACAATAGGACGATGGGCTGCGCGGGCGCGACGAAGGATGGATTGACGACCGCCGGAGCGGGCATGACCGGCAAAATCACCGGCGAGGGCGCCGACAACGAGGGCGCGTTCATCACGCCGCTCAGCGCCGGCATGAAGGTCGCCGACATCGTTCCGCTCATCGAGAGGACCGGAACCGGCGAACCGGTCAAGGCGACCGACGTCGAAAGCCGCTCGACCACGGCGGCGGACGCGCCCGTGGCGAAACTCAGGACCAAAGCGGCGAGGAAGCGGGCCGAACGTCTCATCACATCAGTATAAGGATCGGCGGGGGGCCGGTCAGGGGTCCTAAGTCCTATATAAAATCCGTATATATTTAAACGCTATTTCGACAATCTGTCGGCCATCGCCAGGTGCTCGGCCTCATCGTCGGCGATCCGGCCGAAAATGGCCGCCGTCACCGGGTCGCGCTGCGCCAACGACCGGCGGAAGCTCTCTTCGGCGGCCTGGCCGCGCGCCTCGGCGTCGCGCATGAGCTCGGAGAACTCGCGGGCGGTCTTGCTTTGGATCAGGCGCCGCCACAGGCGGTCGGACACCGGGCGGTCTCCGACCTTCACGCCGAGCTCGGCCATGCGCGTCAGCAGGAGATTGAGGTGAACCTCCTCTTCGAGGCCGATGCGCCGCCACGCCGCGCGCAATTCCTCGGACGCGTCGGACAGATTTTCCGCGGCCCACATGAACGCCGCGAACGCCTGGCGCTCGGCGAAGGCCGCCGTGCGCAGACGATCCGCGATTCCCTCGGGGCTGCCGATGCCGCGGGTCGGGGGCGCGTATTCCTCCGGGGCGCAGACGACGAATGGCGTCCAGTCCATGCCTCATGATAGCGCAAAAGGCTAAAATCGCGGCATGTTCCGCGCGCTCGCCCTGCCGTTGCTCCTGCTCGCCGCCTGCTCGAAGGCGCCCGTCGCGACGCCCTCCGCCCCGGCCGCCGCGCCGGTCGCGCTGTTTCTCGGCGACTCGCTCACGGCGGGCTACGGCGTCGAGCCGGAGGAGGCTTGGCCCGCGCTCGTCGGGGAGGCCTGGGCCAAGCGCGGTCTTCTTTGGCGCGCGCGCAACGCGGGCGTCTCCGGCTCCACGACCGCGGGCGCGCTCGAGGCCGCGCGCTGGGCGCTGACGCCCGACGTGAAGCTGGTCTTCGTCTGCATCGGCGGCAACGACGGCCTGCGCGGCACGCCGCTCGTCGAGACGAACAAGAACTTGGACGCGCTCCTCGACGTGCTCCGGGAGGACGGCCGGACGGTCGTGCTCGCGGGCATGAAGATCCCCCCGAACTACGGGCGCTCCTACGCGGGCGGCTTCGCCGCGTTGTTCCCCGCGCTCGCGAAAAAACACAAGGTCGCGTTCCTGCCGTTCCTGCTCGAGGGCGTCGCCGCCGATCCGCGCTACAACCAGCCGGACGGCATTCACCCGAACGCCGAAGGCCATAAAATCGTCGCCGCGACGGTGCTCGCCTTCCTCGACTCGAAGAGGCTGCCCGAATGAGCCCGCCGATCCTGGAGCTGTCCGGCATCGTCAAGGAATTCGCCTCGGGCGCGGAGTCGCTGCGCGTGCTCGACGGCGTGGACCTGACCGTGCGCCCCGGCGAGACGCTCGCCGTGACCGGCCCCAGCGGCTCGGGCAAATCCACCTTGCTCGGCATCATGGCCGGGCTCGAGCGGCCGAGCGCCGGAGCGGTCCGCCGCGACGGCGCGGACGCCACGGCGTGGAGCGAGGACGAACAGGCGGGCTGGCGGCGCCGGCGCCTGGGGTTCGTGTTTCAAAGCTTCCGCCTCGTGCCGACGTTGACCGCGCTCGAGAACGCGGCCATGCCGCTCGAACTCCTGGGCCGGGCGCCGGCCGAGGCGGAGGAGCGCGCGGCGGATTTGCTCGCGGCGCTGGGCCTGGGGGCGCGGCTTCATCACCGCCCCTCCGCGCTGTCCGGCGGCGAGCAGCAGCGCGTGGCGCTCGCCCGCGCCTACGCGCACGGCCCCGCCCTAATCCTGGCCGACGAACCGACGGGCAGCCTCGACCGCGCCACCGCGGAGAAGGTGCTGACGGCCCTCCTCGATCTCAACGCCCGTTCCGGCACCGCGCTCGCCGTCGTCACGCACGATCCCGCGGTGGCCGCCGTCCTCGGACGCTCCGTGCGCCTGGAGCGCGGCCGGCTCGCGCCGTGATCCGTCTCGGCCTTAAGCTCGCGGCGCGGCAATGGTCGCGCTTCCTCTTCTTCGCGGCGTGTCTTTCGCTCGGCACCGGCTTTCTCGTCGCGGTGTCCCACCTGCTCACCGCGGTGGATAAAGCCGTGGCCCTGCGCGCGCGCGAGCTTCTCGCCGGGGACGTCGAGGTGGCGAGCGGACGCGATTTCGGCGCGAAGGAGATCGCCGCCTTCGCCGCGGCGCTGACGCCGGGACGCCGCGCGGCGCGTTCGGTCTCTTTCGCCTCCATGCTCTCCCCCGAACGCGGCGACGCCCCGTTTCTCGTCTCCGTGAAATCCGTCGAAGAGGCCTATCCGCTGCGCGGGGTCCTCAAGACCGATCCGCCGGGCGGAGCCGCTTTGCTCGCCGGCGGCGGCAAGTGCCTGGTCGAGCGCACGTTGACTTTGCAACGCGAGCTCAAAATCGGCGAGCGGGTGAAACTCGGCGCGATCGTCCTGACCGTCGCCGGAATCATCGATCGCGAGCCGGACCGCGGCTTCGCGGCGTTCTCCTTCGCGCCGCGTCTGATGATCGCCGCCGAGGACCTCGACCGGACGCGCCTGCTCGGGCTCGGCGCGCGCACGCGGTTTCACTGGACCTTGGCCCTCGGCGACGGGGAGGACCCCGTCGCGGGCTCGAAGGCGGTCAAGAGCGCGCTCGAGAAGGCCCTGCCCGAGCCCCAACTGTCGATCGAATCCTACACCGAGGGCGAACCCGCGATGCGCGACGGCCTGCGCCGCTCGGCGCTCTTTTTCACCGTGCTCTCCCTGACCGCCCTGCTGCTCGGCGCCGCGGGACTGCGCGCGGGGTTGACCTTGTTCCTCGACTCGCAGGCGGAGACGATGGGACTCCTGCGGTGCCTGGGCGCCTCGGCCCGTGAGGTCGAGCGGTTGTACGCCGGACTCTGCGTCGGCGCGGGCGTGACCGGGGGACTCGGCGGGGCGTTCCTCGGCTGGGGCGTGGCCGCCGTCGCCGCGCGCTGGGCCCCCCAGCTCGGAGTCGACCTCTCCGTGCCGGCCGACCCCGCCGCGTTTCTCGAGGCGGTGGGCCTTTCCGCCGCGCTCGCCTGGGGCCTCTCCGCCGCGCGCGTGCGCTCGCTCGCGG